>VYZW01043407.1:30792-73755 GCA_013401315.1 Balaeniceps rex | reverse complement strand
AAAACCAACAACTTGTATGTATAGGAGGGGCCTACGGGAGAATAGAGGTATGACCTTACCTTTTGTCATAGTGATGGGAGAATCTTAAACGCAGTCGCTTCTTATTGAAAAAGGATAAGAGCTTAATTTGAACCTTTAAGTTTTAATTTGCCCTTTTTTGTATGCAAAGCAAGAAGAAAAAAAAGCCCATTAGCTCCCCAAAATGTAAAAGTCAGCATAAATTCACTGAGATTTCAAGATAAGATTCTCTCAGGCTTTGTCTAGAAGAAATAAAAGGATTTTCTAAAACTTCACTTCACTATTAAGTGCTTTCAGCTTTGTTAGCTTTCTTCATGCTAAAAGAAGGTCCTAGCTTTTACTTGTGAATTGAAGGCAAATCCCAGCTACAGGGTGTGAAAGTACAAAACTCGCTAGTCTCTTGTGTATTTCATTTTTCACCAAGAACTTTTTTCATTTTTGCTTTTCTCCAAAAAAAACCCTTAATTTTTTTATTTACCTCAAATGAGGTCCACACATACAGATCCTAGTAGAGGAGGCCAACATATCTCTGAATACACCAAACTCAGCCTGATTTCATGTATCTTGCATTTTGAGGTAAAGTTTAAATGTTGACTTACAGCTACAGTGCATTCTTGTTAATCTAAATAGCTTTCTATAGCCATTTTCCCTTAGCCATGAGGTATATTAAAAAATTAAAATTTTTGAAAATAAAAATAGGAATATTTGTCTAAATATTTCTGTCATTGACTTCCATTTCATCCCAGTTGGTGGAGCATTTCCAGCAGTTCTGCAGGACGTTTTGAAAACTGGATGGAAGTTCATAGTACTTCTCAGACAAAGGGGTAATACCACTGCATTAATGTCTTCCCCCATGACCCCAGAGAATTTCTTCAGGGATCTGGTTGCTGTGAACCTGTGCAAATGCTATGCATGCAAAACCTGTGCCATGACTATGCAAATGCTAAATCCACCCAGTCTGTTCAAAGGACGAGCATTTAAACTAAGCTGCATTTACCCTGTTGGCTATCACCACCACCTCCTTTAGTCACTTTTTCCAGAGATCTTTGTTCTTGTTCATATTAAAAAGGTACCATTTCTAAAAGCAATACTCCTGGTACATTATGCTGCAGTTCAACTTCATTTTTCAGTGTCTTCTGACAAGTCCCCTGATTTTCATGTTTGTGACCAAAGCAATGCTGTGAAGAATATAGGCAAGGGCAGGGTATCCAACTAAAATCAGAGTTATAATGTTTAAGGTGAAAGCAAAATTCAGAGGTCAATATACTCCAGGTGAAAGAGGGATTATTTCCATCTTGGATTCTAGAAGAGGAATATTACGTGCTACTGGTCAAGTACTATATTGGTTAAACATATCTAGTGCATTAAGTAGTAAACTTGTACCTGAAGAACAGTAAATGAGGTACAGATATATAAAAAACACAGGGAGAAATGAATTGGAGAACTCTGAAACAAGGAACAAAACTGCAGAAAGAAAAACACTTTGAAAAGCAAATTACAGACCAAGAGAAACTGAAAGCAGACTAAACCACAATATGGGTTTACCAAAAACTGACCCGATTGCTTTCTAATAGCTGCCAGCATAAAGAGCACTTTTCGCCACTCTGGCTGAGCAATGCCTTACTCTGCCTAGCGCTGGCACTGGAACTCCTCTGATCAATTAGTAAAGCACTTCAGCTCACTTAACTGGCACACAACTCCTTTTCTAGAGGGTGAGGAAAAAAATTAAGCTTTCTGAGAGTTTAGCAGACTGAGTCAGCTGGTTCTTCAGCCAGATGTATCAGAGCTGAAGTAAGCAGCAAGAGTTTGCAACTGCAAAAGGAAGGCAAAGCAGGATGCTGCCATTCTGTAGCCACAAACCCGAGATAAAACAACTGATTTCATTGGCAGGGGGAGCAGAACAGATCTAATCTTGCTGGGTTTCAATAAAACATTTGATATGTAAAATTAGTTAAAAGGTAAAATAGCACAAGAGTTAACAGGCAGATAATGAACAGGCAAGTGAGGAGACAGCAATGGTTGCAATTTAGCTCGCTGGGCTGTTTTCAAAAGCACAAACAGGTAGGGGAAGGAGGTATCTTTTCATCACTGCATGCACAGCTCTTCAGGCTGTTCTTACAATGGTGGTTGTTACTTTTCCCGAGGCAAGTCTCCAGGTGACAATGGAGGAGCTGCTTATAAAGGCAATTGGCAAACCAGGAACATGTGCAGCATTTCTCTTGGCCAGGATGATGTTTCTGTAGCTGCTACAGGAGTTGGGGAAAAAGAGTAAGTGTTCAGGGAGTCCCTGAGAAGAGCCCATTTGTCTTTAAATGCATCTGCTAAAAGGAGGGACTGGACTAGCTTACAGTTCCTTTTCTATAATGCTATGTCTATGCACTCTGAAACATCTCAATAATCTGATTTAAGCCATTTACCTCAAGAGAACTCAACATTAATAAACTTGGAGTACATTACTGTATCTGTTCTATTGGTTTTGGTTTGGTTTTTTTTCCTCCCCTCTCTTTTCTTTACCTCTTATATCCTACCTTACATGTCTATGGTGCAACATGGGATGTTTAACTCCTATACTGCTGAAAATTTTTGGGCAGAGACTAGAAACAAAGTCACAGGAAAAAAATAAAGGAAAGATCAGTGAGACCGAGATGTCTGTCTCCAATATAGCTATACAGTATAACCAGGTTTCTTAAGAGCAAGTCCAGTACAACCATGAGCAGAGTCCTTCCACAACACTGACATTTGTTAGCTTATACCGTTCTTGACTGCAGAGAAAAATCTCTTTTTCTGATGACCACCCAGGTCTAGGAATAGATGTTATTGAGGTTTTTTGCATTAGCTGTGTTGGTGCTGTATTTGGCACCAGTAGCATCACTTCAAAGTATGCAGTTCAGTTACTCCTGGGAGTACAAACACATGCTCCACCGAGAGTTCTTCTCCATTTCTGCCAGTGTTCCTCCAGACGTGGAGGCCAAGGCTTTGGCGAGGCCCTTTACCTTTGTTTGTGCCAACGCTGTCTTATAAATACATGCATCCAAAGATCCTTCTCTTGAAGAAAGTAACTGTATGAATCTCCCTGTAGAGCTCAAGTGCTGAGCAGCAACACAGGAGGTGTTAAGTGACACAGAAAGGGCAGTGAATGGAGGAGTCAGAAGTAAAACTGCTCAGTGATGTCAGCACCTTATTGGAAAGCTGATTGCAAAGCAGAAAAACTCCTGGTTAACAAAGCCAAATAATTTCATTTCAAGACAAGTAGTGTATGAATGCAGTGAACTTCAGGGCAAACTAAACACTGTTAACACCTTATTGATGAAGCCTTTACTTTGTAGGTGGCTTACGTTAGGAAGAGAACTGTAGTGCCTTGCCAAGCAGAGACCTGAAGGCAACAGAGGAATATGTGGAGATAAGCATCCAGATGACACATGATTACGTGAACTAAAGGCTAGATCCTTAACTGGAGCAAGTCAGCAAAACTATAACAGACTAGCCTAAAGACTTTAACCTTCTGGTTCCCAAAATAAGGGATTGCAATATGAAACCACAATGTTGTCATGGGCCCTAAAAAAAATTTCTCTTGTGGGACTTGAGTCACAGAGTAGAGTCATGAGCCCAACAGCACCACCGGCTAAAAAGTCAAAGGCATGGAAAGAAGGATCAACAGGAGAAATATTTAAGAAAGCCTATACATAACATGAGGAATTAATTTTCTTGCCAAGAACTGAACTTCTCAGATAAACTACGAGCTGCAACCTGTGTGGAAACAAATTGTATATGTAGCCTGATTCAAAAGTCTCAAACTATGTAGACACTGACCACTGGCCCAACAAAATTTGACAGGCAATAAGACAGAGGGTTCAGTTACAGATCATACAGCTAAATATTTTTTCAGTACTTCAAAGGCCAACACTAACATGGACTGCTTCATATATCAGCCATCATGCTAGAGCATTTTATTCTGGATTTAATTCTTTCTGTTTCCAAAGTAAATAATAAACTCTAATAAAGACAAAAAAAAAAAAAAAAGAGTCAGAAGTCTGTTTTCGCTCACAATTGTTAAATGGGATAAAAAAAAAGTTCTCATTTATGACTAACACTGTTGTTTCCATGTTATTTCTAGAAGTTCAGGCATCAGTCCTGACTTTCAGTCAAGAGAAAGTTATCATGCAGGATGTAGTATAATTTAGAGTTTAAGTTCCTTGCACAATCTTTTTAAAGGAGATCTCAGATTTTCATATCTAAAGGTCTATCTTTAAATGCAATAAAATCTTTTTTTAGCCAGCCAAGTATCATAAATATTCAAAATCCTCAGTTTGAGCATTACACATAATTGACATTACAGAAATCTGTTTCCACTGGCATGACATCAGAGATTGTCAGATTGGGAAATCAAGAGGATGAGCTTCACACTTGCCAATTTGTGCTGTTAATCCATGTTGAAAATTTTTCTTAACAAATCCCAGCAACACCACCCCTTCCCCCAATCCCATCACAGTCTCTAGTAAGAAAAAGAAGGGCTGTTGGCCCACATCTGTCTACTACCTAAGAACAGGCAGCTATTGTTAAAGCTTTTTTTCATTGTTTATAATCCTGTTTCTCACATTCTACTTTAGGGTCATCAGTTAGGCCCACAAGATTGTGGCAACATGCATACTGCCAGTTGTGCAGAACAGTATAATTTCCACCCCCTCACATCAAGGGGGAGAAAATTAAGGGAAGTTAGATGTTCTTCTCTAAGGAAACTTCTTTTGGGTCAGCTTAGTGACATTCATTGCTGTTTCTTCTGTATTTACGGTTAGTGTAGCAACAGAGCATTTCCATTAGAGTAGCCAAAACCCCAGAGAAACTGAACCATCAGTCCCTGTAATTTCCATGAGTAGCACCTGTGATACCAAGACTGCAGTTGAAGATGTGCACACCAAACAGTACATGTACTGGCTCATAGTCAGTGATCTGGGCTGCACAACTGACAGCTACAACCAATTCAGCAAAAAATGAAGGCTTCCTTCCTGCTGTTAAACAATACTTGCAGAAATGACAAAGCTGTGCAGGTTCTGGTGCCCTGGTCCCCAGCCCCACAGCTCACTCCCCCAAGGAGTCTAACTGTTTTCTTCCTCTCTGTCTCCCACTAACCTCTGGGCACTACAGTATTTCCATCACAGGATACACCATGGTACGAGGGTACCAGCTCTCCTGTCCCCTTTCCCAGCATGACCCAGCTCTGCTCAGTCCCTCACAGGCGCACAAGGAACTGGACAGTTTTGCCTAACCCACCTGCAGCCCATGGAAGCAGAGAGCAGGCAGAGGCGTGCCCCATCATGGCAAGGACCAGAGCATCCCACGGGAGATGCAGTATTACCCTCTGCGATCCTCCCCTCCTGAGAGCTGGGAGAAAGAGACAAGATAAAGTAGTTTAACTGAGGGATATAGAAAGTTATAAATAGAATTATTTTTAAAAAATAAAAAACTTTTTCAGGAAGCATCTGTTTACTCCCTAGCAGAAGCCAAGTGCTGTAGCCTCTTGTATCTGTGTAGCCACTTTTTGAACCCCCCTAAACCTTGGCAGTGTTCCACACATTACAAGCACAGCTTAGGTACAAAGAGTTTTGCAAACCAGTAATATAAAGTTCTCTCTACAGAAGTGGGCTAACACAGCCCAACCAGGTGTAGCTAGAGAACAGAAAACCTGCAAAGCAGAAGACCTTCAGCAGACCTGCCTGGTTGAGCTTGCTGCAATAGCATTTCAGGACCATGGCAGGTATTTACTCACAGTGGCTTGAACTCTCCCAACTCCAGAACAAAGAGAAGATGAGTTGCTTTGCCTCACAGCCTGGTCAAGTAGACATGCTTGGAGCACCATGTTGCTAAGCAGGATGACAGATAATTTAATACAGACCATTTCAGCCACTGAGCTGAGAGACAATAAATAAGTGGTCCCTGAAAACAGTATTGATTTTTCTATACACTAAGTACAATTGATAAAAAAAAGCCTAGCTATATTTAAGTTTGTTTTAAATAATGTACTCTATACATTATTATAAAATACTTGCTTGTAGTTTTAATATTTATTTGAAATACTTCTTTTAAGCTTCTCCAAAACACTCAGGACAAACAGAAAGGTCTCTTGAAGCCTGTCAGAAGTCAAGCTTTGTCTTTTGTACTGCCATGAACCAAATCTTTCAACATTATATGGTATAGTCCCCCAGATTTCTTTAAAAAAAAAAAACAATCAAACAAAAAAAAAACAAACACAAAACCAAAACACAGGGTCCAAAGCTGCCTACAGAAATTCTTGCACCTACTACACTGTGCAGCCAACCCTATATTCAGTACAGCAACTGCATAAGAAAACACATCAACATCACCCAGCAGGAACACCAGACATGAAAAATACCTTGCCCAAATGATGCTGAAAGGGGAAGGAAAAAACAAACAAAAAAACCAACAACCCACAACTAAAAACCTCCACAAACTTTTGCTACTCCCTGTAACAGGTCTTTAGGCTGCTCTCTAGCCCCAGACTACCACTATAACTTTAACTAGCATCCTTCAAATTATCTTAATTTTCACAAAATCAACCAAAAGCATCAGGCAGTCTGAAAAAAAGAAACAAAAAAATCCTACCATTCACCTCAATTGTGAGTGAGAATAAATTCAAAGGACAAGAAACATCACCCTCTCCACTCTTCCTTAGGCAAGACCATCTACAACATCTACTTCCCCCCACTGGCCTCTAAGCTCCTTAATTTGCTGTCAGTTGTTATTTAAGTCTTTCAGCTGGGGCTTATGCCTGGCAACTGATTCTTCACACCTGCATGCTGCTTCCCACATTATTAAGAGGCCGCACTATTTTTCATTGACTACTTACTCAACAAGGGTAAACATATCAGAATATGGCCTAAAGCAAAACAGAGTAACCGATTACTTACTCCTCATCTTGTTTACTAATGCTTATTGTGATGATTTCTGTTACATATTCATGAAATATTAGCAGTGATAGTACACATATTGTACTAACCAGTACATAAAGACATAAAATGAAAACGTCTTTACTGAAAAAAAGAAAAGAAACAACAACAAAGACAGCTGAAAAATCTTTGTCCTCGTTGGCACACTATCAGTGCCAAATTTGAAAGCATCAAGAATTGCTTAAATTCCCAGCTGTTACAGCAGAAAAGCACATGAGACAAGTAGAAGATTAATAAAAGTTAGAATAAAAGAACATGAAAGAGAAAATGCAAAGTCAGAATATGGTATGTGCCAATATGAACAAAATTAGAGTAATAATTTGGATAGGTTATAGGCCAGAGATAAAAGCCCGATAAAATCCCAGAAAACCAGATTACTGAGAAAGTTATTTGAAGTTAAAAAGCAACATAAATCAAAACTAGATGAATGACATTTGTATAATATTATTGGACTGACTAAGTTAAGTTTTAGTGAGTAGAATAGCGTGGTAAGAAAAAGAGATAAAATAACTATGAAGTATTTGTACAGCCATAAACAAAACAACTGATGAGCCTGATGTGAATTTCTTCCTTTATTTGATCTGTTTATTATCACTATAATGGTAAGTTTTTATATACTATTATTTAAGAAACTGTTCAGAAATTATTCCAGTTTTGATGATAAATGTACTTATGCCTACACCAATGTTGAAATTATTTGCCTAAGACAATTCAGCTGAATTTAATTAATTTACTCTGGAATTAATTAATACAGTTGAATTAATTCACTCTGCAATTGCTTTGCATGAAATACCAGTATACTCCCAGTCATATTTCTCAGCAGTCAGGTTTCCAAGAACTGTGGCTTTTAAATGAATTATAGAGAATATGAATAGTCAGCAAATTTGGCTCTAATAAATATAAATATTTGCATCCCAAACCATTTTCATTTATTCATATTAAAACAGTATCACATGACTTACCAATTCAACCAATGCCAACCACACATTTCAGATTTTGAATAAGATATGAACATGAAATAACCACGACTGTTCTTCAAACCTTCAGTAGCCTATGAATTATTTGCAAATTATTTTCAAAGAATAAATATATTAAAACTAATTTTAGAGTGTTCAGAGATAATTCACAAACATAAAAAAGAATCCTAATTTGTCATTATCAATTATTTCCTCCAACTTTTTCTGTCAGCTTCAGTTAACATGAAGCAGTAATAACAGTAAGAAAGAGGTCTGTAATATTGTTTTCTTCCCATGCAAATCAGACTGATGTCAAAATGCTATAGCCTTCCATTCATTTCTGATCCAACTCTTTGGCATGGTGGCAAAAGGTCAGAATAATGCTGACTCTTAATGACCTCTGTGATATAAAACTTAGGCATAACATGAGCAATCTCTTGGTTTAGCCTGGAGAGGATAGATATCTAAGTCACAGCCAGGGACCAGCAACTGACCACACTGGTAGGCAGCTTAACAAGCAAGTTCATGCTTCACTCTTAAGAAAAAGGACCGTAGTGGGAGATTTTCCTAAAATTGTCACAGGAGATACGAGATTCTGTATGACATAGTTCATCTGTCCTGATATTTCTATGCTTATTATCGATGTATGATGAGTTCTTTATTGTGACTAGCGTTTATACGTATGGGCATGGAGGACTAGTACTGTGGCTATTTTTACTTTTATTAATAATTTTTGAGATGCTTATAGAATTTTGGTTCCGTTGCAGATAATAAAAGACACCATGTTTCTGCCTGGAGGGATTTGGGGTCTTCAGATTAGACTTGTGAGGTCCAGTACAGACTGGAGGTCACACAAGCCATCCTGTCATGGTCAAAGAGGAAGCTCAATATCAGTTCCTCACATTCAGGCAAGCAGAGGGACTGTGCTGCTGGCAACACTTCTCCAGGTGGGCAGGCTGGGCAAGGCAGGAGGTGAGGCCACATCTGCTTTCCCCTATGCACCCATTCTGGGCTGCTGCCCTGGGCTGATCTATCTATTTATCTATCTGTAACTATATAGTTAATAAATAGGAGGTACGTGGATGATGGTTATGACCATGAAACAGTTACATTATTGTCTGGTTCCTTCCTGACAGCAGTTCTCAACACAAGAGTGTTTGTGGTGCTAAGGAACAGATCACCATGGACATTCATCCTTTTAGGGGAAGGGTAATGGGTACAAAGCTGAAGACAACTGCTTATCAAGCTGGTGCACAGTATGCAGCTATCTCAGACTGAGTCACTATTTGCTGCAAAGTGTGAAGGCTCCAAGGATTATGTAATAGAAGGAGTTAAAGTACAGTAGCTCTGAATATAAGAGTATTTTTGTTTTTACAGGAAACATTTTCATGAACTAGCTATTAATGTCAAATACAGTAATTGGAAAAAAAATCCCTCTTAGCTGATCTCCATTCATCTGGCTTTTTTCTTTATGAAATAGTTCTTTTGGAATCTCATTAAGTCACATGAACAACTACACCAAGTTGTTATGGCAACTGGAATTTTAAAAGCAAATTCATTTTGCCACAAGGTGTTATTAAGACCAGGTAAGGATTGCCTTGAATAATAATAGTTCCTTATTGTTTGGAGAGGATATTCTATCTCAAACTTTATCACCAGGCTTTGCTTAAGCCAACACTCTTTTTCATTAGTACATCAACAATCTTTAGTATAAATGGACAAGAAGTTATTTCAGTTTTGCTGTAAATTCTTAAATTGGACTTTCTACTCATCATCATCATCTTTTAATAACAGGGATTCTATACTTGACGCTTAAGAAGTTTGTAGTGTGCTTAGTAAAAGCAGACAAGATCAGTTTTCCAAACTGGCATAAATCTAGAGCAACCCTGCTGATTTCACTGTTAGTATAAATGTATAAGTGAGGAAAAAAAACCCTAATAGCTCCTAATATTTAAAGGAGTTGTTTATCATGTAGCTTAAAAAAGCTGTCCAGTCCTTGATCTATTCCAGAGTGATGTCCACCTACTGGACATTGGACTTGCACCTCCCTTACTTGGGTAGTGTAATGCTTTGTCCAAGCAATACTCTCTTAGGAACTACTGGAATAAAATGAGGACAGAAAGGTAATCACAGTTAATAATGCACTTAATAAAACAGGCCTTTTGTAAATTTTAGTTTTGTAGGACATTGGAGCCTGCCAAGAGACAGTAACTCTCTTCAGAAGCAAGTGATAGTTCTGACTGTAGCATTTCTATCCCAGTGGACATGCCACCAGAGAGGACACAGCTTGCCTCTCAGATCCAGGCTGATGTCTCACTTCTGCAGCTTGATCTCACAAACCTTCTCCCTGGCAAAAAGATGAGGTTTCACACTGCATAGCAATCCTGGTTTGATGTACTCATGCTCCCTGCCTCTTATTTCTGCCATTTTGTAACGACAGAGCATGCCAGCAATGGGACCATGAAACTGATTCTGTGAAATTAAAAAAAAAATACATACTTATGCATGTATATACACACATTTTTTGGCATTTTTTAAAAAGTGGGACTGCTATTTTTATTACCCTGCCGTGTAACTGTTATGGGGCTATTACAGAAAGAACTGATCTACCCCAAAGGCCAGAGAAGCGTCTTAAGTTGAGAGCCTTGTCTTTCTATCAATAAATGAGAAGCGGGCACATCCCAACAGCAATTATAAATGCTACATTATACAACTGACACTTCAATCAAGTGCTCCAAATAATCTCTTCAAAGCACCAATTTCTTTTCAATAAACATACAAAGGCATTGCCAAAACATCCAGAGAGCAAATCTCACTTCATCCTCTCTGCTTATCAATTCATCTTTGAGGTGTACAGCACTCCTGGGAGAGTTACAGGGACAAATATTTCAGGCATTGTGAGTTGCTGAGATACTCTGATAGTGGAGAGAAAGTGCTGTGAGGTGTGTCTACACTGACATTTGGGATTAGGCCTGAAGATCTCCCTCAGCCCACCTATGTGAATGACGAGTCTTGGCTCCACAGAGTGACAAAGATCTTCCAGGCACAGGAATCCACATTCAGCTGGGGAATGTTTTTTTCCGTCTTGCTTTGCAAATGGCTCAGATAGACAATGGAGAGAAATGCTTCAAATCAGTGAAGATACAGGTTTTCACTTAATTAGGAAAAAGGATGGCATTGTTCCTTCTCCACCCAGGAATACTCTGATATGGGTTCCTGCTGGCTTCCTCAAATGTACTATACGTAACTTTGGCCTCTCAGGTTTTAATTCTTTTCCTTCCCCACAGACTGAATAATTTAGCTTCTGTTTTTTTTACTTTTCTTTTTGTCTTCTTATGAAACATTGGAGACTAGCCACAGCTGGAAGCAGGCTGTAGGTTCATGTCCTGGTGCTCCTGCTAGATCCCCTCAGATTTTAGGATTAAAGCAGTTACCACTTTGAGTGGAAGGAAAGAATGTCTCCCTCAGGTCAGATAGGTGGGGACTGCTGCTTTTCTCTTCTGGCCTCCTTTGTAGCAGGGATATGACTTCCCTCTTAGTGTCACCTGGAAGGTTTCTTTAATAAAACATTTACTGGTAAGGCTCTTAATCCTGCCTCATCTCCTTCTGTGGCAAATTATAGTTGTGGATTTTAGTCTTTTACTTCAGGGCTAATGTTTCCTACAGGCTGTTGGTGAATATTTTGAAGTCTATGATGTTGGTGCTGTGTCGTGTAGAAGAGGATTCTTCTAAAGCAGACATTTACTGAAGTTATTTCTCCCCATTCCAGGGAGTTGGATTCAGTGACCTGCAAGGCTCTATCCAGTCCAACTTTCATATGTCTGAGCTGGTGATAGAAAAATGGCTAGTATCACTCCAAGTTAGATTTTATCACTGGAAATGCTTACGTGTTTAACAGCCACAGTAGAAGGCAGGCACTGATGTTTCATCTTAGGTGGAGTTTTACTACATAACAGTGATTCACGGATATCCCTCTTAGTCACTGAGGGACCTCATCGTCGGTGAAAGCATACTTCCCTCAGTGCTTGCTTAGGCAGTCAACGTGGCAGTGACTAATTTCCTTTGTGAGTCTGGGTCTCACTGCTGTCAGCAGGGAACTGTGGAAAAGCAGCAAAATTACAGAAGTTAACTTTTGTACAGATAACAAGTAATAAATGCAAAAGATTGAACCCCACAGAAAGCAGTCACTTGGGGAAGCTCTGGCCAGTCCCACTTTACCATAGCAAGAACAATCTATTAAAAAAAAAGGAAACAAAAAAAACATATGGGAGAAAATTTATTACATGCTTTAAGCAGGAAGTAATAAAGTAAACAATATAAATAGAGCAGATAAGCAAAGAACAGTCTCAGACTAACCACGGCACTTTAGTAAATCCCATTAGACAACTATTTTCACCTTTAAGTAACTGAGTGGTTTAAAAGCCTGGCCCTCAAGCACTCAAGTTTTATTGAAAGTGAATGGGACTTGGGCTTTTAGATTACTCAGGATTTCTCAGAAATTCCACCCACCATGCTTGCCTTTGGAAGAGGTTTAAAGGTTTGCATGAAATCCTATAAGTCAAGGAAAACTCAGAGTAACTAATGTGGAACTTCAGCACACAGCAAGAGAAATTGTATTAGGTGTCCCCAAAGGAAGAGACTTAGAGGAAAAGCTTAATGTATAAATGCTCTCAAAAACCTATTAAGACATATATTTAACTGTCATGTTACAATTAAACTCATGAAACTTAGCTTTATGCCTGTAAACAGCATGTTCAGCACTCAAGCATGGGAGGAGAGAGGCAAGTCAGTGCACTGTTTTGATTTTCTCTGGTATTCTTGGAAGCAAGCTGTTTCAGACCCAGCTTCATTCTTCCTAACTCCGGAAACTTAATGGACTGCCTACATATGCAAACTTGTCTCTCTAGTTTCTCCTTAACATTAACAGAGAGAGGGTTAATTGCACATCTCCATCTTTTCCATTTGCTACACAAGCAAATGGCTATATAGTGTAGCTGCCCTATGCTCCTGTGATAGGTTCCGCAAATAAGTACCTACTCATCCAGGTATGCTGGATGAGTTCATGCTAAAGTTAAATATATAAGGAAATATATTATTATATCATAAGAACTATTATCTGCAAGTTATCATTCTAGGAATTTCACTCTATTCCATTTATTTGACATAGCAAATTTAAGCATAATACTGTGCTTTGCTCAGAGTTTACTAGAAGACCTAAAAATCTCTCTCTTAGTGGAGTGGAAAAATTCAGAAATTTGGAAGTCCCACTGTAAGACTCAACATAAAGGACTTTTGTAAGTAACACAGACATGTTCATATAAATGTTTGAAGTAAAACATACTACAACAATGAATTTCAAATGTTGAATTTAATGGGCATTAATATAAACTCATCTACTCACAGTTAATATCTACTATTAACTTGCTCTTAACTTGTTTAGCTGCTGAAATATTTTCCTCTGGGTTAGGTGTAATTGCTCTTTTAAGACCTAGTATTATCCAACACCTTTTATACACTACCTGCTCAACACTGATGTTGAAATTTCTGTAAGTTTTCATTAGAACACCTGAATATGGCTTTGCACGTGGGTTTCTATTGGGATAATACTTTCATTCATCTTTGGCTTTCCATGGCTGGGTGGTTTATGTTCCTTCAGTGTCCTACTGATCAAGTATGAGATTCATACTTTGCCAGTTTTCCTAAGTTCCTGTCTTATGTTCATAAATATGATATGTATGGCACACCAAAGATTATAAACTACAAAGAGGATTTCTTTATTCAGGTCATGCATCTGCTCCCAAGGACGTGACTTTTTCAGAGAAAACTGTTTGAACCTGAGACAGTTTCTGGGTTATAATGTATTGGTCATAGGAAGTCTTAGCCTCTGCATGGCACTCTGTTGTTTATTGCACGTACATAATCTTTCTAAATAGAGAATTTATTAGAATTAGACTTTAAGAAATTTAGATGCAAGGAAATTGCTTGGGTGCTGTAAAGCTCAGGTTGCTGGAGCAAAAATCATAAGGCTGACTTAGATGCCAGGTATTTATTATACACCGCATGCAGGGATGTCAAGATGTTCCACAGGGGTTCACAGCTGCTAACATACTGAGTGCTAGGACACTTCAGCCAGCCTGCTGGAAGTCCTGAAGAAAGAATGTATTTCAGAAAACATTTCCTGCTTGGTCCTAGTGCTTATCTGATAGTTGTAGCTGGCTGTCTTTAAGACACTGCAATTCAGTGTTAAGGCAGGGCTTAGATATCATTTCTCTTAATACTCCACTGGCAGAAGTGTTGCCTAAGTTGCAAAAGTAGTAAGAATACTTGCCCAAAAATGCAACTTCCCCAGTTGAGTTCCTAAATTAAGGGATCACATGAACATGTACCATCCCTTTTGAGGGGCTGGGTCATTGTGCAGCCTGGAATGCAAGAGTCAGGGACCTGGGAGATCAAGCAGAAGGGAGTCTGACTTTACCCTGGCAGCTGATGTCCTCAGGATCCTTTCAGAAGCTCACGCTCCTTGGATGTGCACCACAGTTTTTCCTCAGCACCACAAACATCAACACCTAGAGATTTCTTACACTTCTATGTTCAGAATTCTTGATTTCCCCCTAGAGGGCACTTCAGGATATATTTGAATTATAGTCTCTGTAATGACTGCAGCTCATTTAGACCTCTCCAAATCTCTTCAAATTTGCTGGCTCAGATAATGGTGAGAGCAGAGCTACAGCAGCAGTAGGTAACTGTGTGTGAGTTGTAAAAATGATCCAGGGAGAAAGGATCCAGATAATAAGGAAGTTAGTCTAGTCTAAACCAAGACTTATCAGTACTTGACCCACTAGTGCAAAGGACAGGTTCAGCAAGGTCGTCTACAGCTGAGGTCGATCCTAGACACCTGCACATGGTCTGGGACATGTCCTGATCTTCCAGGTGTTACACCTACAGATATGCCTAACCTGACCCTCTTGTCAGGAGGACAGTAAGATCCCCTGTACCTATTATAAGGCTTAGATAATAAGATTCAGAAGTTAGGTAGATAAAAAGTGAATTTGGAACAAATAATTAAAAACAGGAAGCAGAACACCAGGGGACCAGAAGAATCACAATTATAAATATGTGCAGATGTAGCCAGGGAAACAGCACTTCAGAGAGAGAGAGGTATCACAGTCATTTGGTAAAACTGCAGACCAAAGAATATAGGACCTGCTACATTAACTGAAATAACAGAGGCCCCATTTTGCTATCTGGAGAAAGCTGAAAAGTTCTTGACAAGAGTAGGAAAAAAGAAGATATGACTAGAAATAGCTTTTTTACTTTCTTCTCAAATTTTCATCTAATTGGCATAATTTACATGGGAATGATATCCATGCTTTATACATAAAATGATGGCAGAAATTATATCATTTTACCAGGATGTACAACACATATCCATTGAACACTATACAACACCTAATGTAAATGGGAAGTGGGGACACTAAACTACCAAAGACACTTCAGACCACTTCCTCAATCTGGAAAAGATATATTAAAACACAACTGATTTACATCAGCTGAAGAGTCAGCCCTTTGGAAGGGAAGAGGACAACAAGGTAATTAATGACCCCAGCTGTGGGTTCTATGTATTAATTGATAATACCTTTCACACCACAAGAATTTTTCATTTTGGATATTCTCATACTAGTGCTTTTTAATTAATTAGAAAAGGGATAGATGGAATCTTCTGGTTTTTTATCAGCTAAATTAATTCAGAAAGTCATTTGTTTTGTTTTTTTTTTTTCTGAGGTCCCCCTCTTGCAAAATATGTTTCTAACACTGGTGGAACTACAGGTGGAGTTTTTGATGCTCTGTCCACTGCAGAACGTTTCTAATATTGTGGTGGTTTTGGTTGAGGTAGCGTGAATTTTCTTCATAGTAGCTAGTATGGGGCTATGTTTTGGATTTGTGCTGAAAACAGTGCTGATAATACAGAGATGTTTTTGTTACTGCTGAGCAGTGCTTACACAGGATCAAGGCTTTTTCTGCTTCTCGCACCACTCCACCAGCGAGTAGGCTGGAGGTGCACAAGAAGGTGGGGGGGGACACAGCTGGGACAGCTGACCCCAGCTGACCAAAGGGATATCCCATACCATATGACGTCATGCTCAGCATATAAAGCTGGGGGAAGAAGGAAGGGGGCAACATTTGGAGTGATGGTGTTTGTCTTCCCAAGTAACCGTTACATGTGATGGAGCCCTGCTTTCCTGGAGATGGCTGAACACCTGCCTGCTGATGGGAAGCAGTGAATGAATTCCTTATTTTGCTCTGCTTGTGCGTACGGCTTTTGCTTTACCTATTGAACTGTCTTTATCTCAACCCATGAGTTTTCTCACTATTACTCTTCTGATTCTCTCCCCCATCCCACTGGGGGTGAATGAGCGAGTGGCTGTGTGGTGCTTAGTTGCTGGCTGGGGTTAAACCACGACAAATATATACCAGAAAACAAACTTGTAGAAAATGCAAGGTCATGTGTGTTAGTAATTCAAGATGTTTAAGCATTTTCAGTTGCTAAATAATTATCTTCCTAGGAAGAATTTGTGAATTGTTGGAAGTTGTTGCTTGATTGGATAATTGTCTATTACTGTTTAATTTTAATGTAGTCACACTGGAAGCAATCAAATACACTTCAGGTAGGGGGGTGGAAGGAAGGCAGGAAAAGAAGAATAAGAAAAAAAACCCACCACAAACTGTTTAGTCTTAATATTCCACACAAGACTACTCCGTATGTGAGCTAAAAATAGTAGATGGTCATATTATTAAGAATTGTATCATAATGTTTTGGCACCAAAGAGCGTACTTAACCTTGCCTGGACATCTTTAGCTTGTCATTTCTTTATTTTGGAGTATCTTACTTTTACGTATGCATAGGATTGACATGAATGTGGAAGGTTAAAGACAGTACCATCTCCATGCCTGTTCTGCCCAATGAAATAAATAAAAAAAAATACAATGCAGTTATGTCTTTCCCCTATGTGCCAGGCTTTTGAGATTCCTGTAAGGCGGTGTGTGATATAACGTATCCACGGAAAACCTCGGCCCTTGGGGATCTCGCCTTAACTGGTCAGCAGGGATAGTGAGGAAGAGTAAACAAAGATCTTCCACTCCCTGCTTTCTAACCTAACAATAGCTGAGCTTATAGGCACTTGTGTGTTCAAAGCACTTTATAAGGAAGTTTTGCTAGGTAATGGAAATATCTTATCCTGTATTTACCACTGGGAAAATTATGATGAAGGAAGGTGAGGGGACTGGCTCAGGTAACTGAGTAAGCCAGCAGTACAAGCAGAAACAGAAACCAAACCCTACTATAGTCGTCTATTCACAAAGCCATATTTGCTTATCTAAATATTTGTATATATGTTTAAATAACCAGGATATCTTTTCTTTTCTTTCTAGTGTGAATTGTGTACTTGTCTGTAACTTTGTTTAAATAAAATTATAAAGTCATTTGTGCCATAAGAAATATCTAAAATAACAGGTTTGGGTCAGTTTGATATTAAAATGTATCTAATATTGTGCTGATCAGCCTTTGCATCTATACGTATATAAGTATCAATCACACCAAAAATTTCCTTTTGTCTTTTCATATTAGAAGCTTTTTGAAACCATGTTGTGTTTTATGATACGCACAACATGTCGCAATAATTTAGCTTAACATTAATAAGTTAAGGACTTTATATATATATATATGTACGTACATATACACATATATAACAAATAACTCGTATTTGACCATTACCATTCGAAGCCTTGGACCTTAATGCGACTGTTCCTTTCCTCATATTACTATTCCCCCCCTTCAAAAAAGATACCCTTAAAAGCATCTTCTACCAAGATGGAACAAGGAACTTGTAAAAGGAATGAAGACATGGTATTCAGAATAAAGCTCTATTATATGCAGATGCTGTACTTCTGTTACAGGCCTTGAAGAATCTATGACTTTATCAAAGTTCGCAAAAGAATTCAGCTGTATTTATGATAATATCTTAAACAACTATAATCAAAAGTGTTTCCTTTTTAACTTTCTTTTTGTTAGCTGTCTGAGCTGAGAAATGGGAATGTCATCTAAAAATACATGAAGTCATGAAAATAAAATTAAAGTTAACTTGATAGTTTAAAATTAATGTGGTACCATGATAAAAATACAGAAACACCTGAAGGAATATTTTGAACTTTTATGAAAGAGTAAACTGGGTCTGACAAATGAACTGGGTTGGGTTTTTTTTGGCCAGGAGGATATTAATTCATCGCAATGTGTGAATAAGAATTAAACAACTCTAAAAAAAATCAAAACCTCAATGTCCAACACTGAGTTTATTTAAACATTAGTTCATGAGGTATTGTCCAGAGGAGCTAGAAACATGGCTCAATAGGAGTAGAATTTTAGAGTTAATTCATGCACAAGAAGATTATAGACTGATCACAACAATGAAATGAAAAATGACATATTAAGAAACAGAAAAGAGGTGGAAGTATCTTTATTTGTTGCAAACAGCAGTTTTGTACTGAGATCAGTTAGACTGAGTTTGCAGTTCTATTGTATTTTCTAATCTATTATTTATTTGGGATTCATTTTACAATGTTCAGTTCCTCTACCCCTTGGGCTTCCCCCATCTAAATTAGATCTGTGTGACATGTCATCTGTTTAAAGCCTCCACTGCAACATGGAAATAACTTTTTTTTCCCATGACAGAAATTAAAATAATTCCCATTTAAGGAAAGTGAAATTAATGTCCCTTCCAGGCCTCCTCATAATGATATAAGAAAACAGAGCTTTTCAAATCTTGGAGTTGAATTTATATTTAAGAATCATACAAGGTCTGTGCTTGAATTCACTATTCAGAATCCCCCAACCCTGATTAGTTCAGATATGACTCTTACTCACAGCTCTGTTAAACTTAATGCTGGGAGATAGCTGAAATAACTTCTTAGTCCAACTTCCTGACTGGCACAGTAACTGGAATGTCACCAAGAATTTCATCATTGAGTAAGGTTTTTTAGAGCATGAAAGTAAAATGAAGACCAATCTTGTTTGCTCTGAGACACGTACACCCTTTCAGAGGTCTGAAGTGTGCACTTGTTACATTTTTACTTAAGGCTTAAAGAGATTTAACAAATGTTTGCATAGATCCCATCTTGATATTTTGCATAGTATGAGGAAAGGCACACCCAGCATTGTCCTATGGGAAACACTGAAGAACAATGGACCGGAAAAAAAGAAGTAAATTCCTAATATCACTACAGGAAGTTATTCTTTCTTACAGATTACAGTCCTGGTGGGGGTGATGTTCCTTCTTAACAAGGTCACCACCATGATTTGAATGTTTCAGTAATATGGAAAGCAGGAAACAACTGTAGCTATTGAGGGCAAGCTAATGAGAATACTAATGAGCATATTACTGAATTTTCAAAAGATATGCCTAGGACTCCATTTTACGAGGCCAGGACAGTTATGAAAGAGGATCCATGTTGACATTTGTAAGCAATGTCCTTTCTCTGATTGAGTCAAATGCTTGACACAGGTACTGACCTTTTAGGAAGACCAAATTGAGTCCCTCAAGGCTGAGCACTTAGAGCCCCCCATGCATGCTCTTTCTCACCCTCTGTGACACTCACATTTGTTCTTTCCCTCTCAGCAGGACAGGGAATACCATGTAGTTGACTGAAAATTAGAATAATATCCTCTAATGGCAGGTGATGCTGCTGTAATGATTAATACCTTACAATACCCTGTTAGGTTTTCCTTGTCTTTTTGCATTTAGTGTAGTCTGTAGGACTATGTTCATTTTCACCATGCAACGCTCACAGCTGCGCTCCACCTCCACCAAGGCATGATGGAGTGACCCCATAGCCATTGCATGGCTCAGGCTGATGTCTCCTATCTGGGAAGACACCATCTGATCCTGCCACCACACCACCATGGGGCTCTGAACTCTTCAGATCATATAAACCAAACAGTCCTTCCTACAAGGAAGCAAAAGATTTTGCGCAGGCTATTTTTTTTCCTTTTTATTTTTTTAATGAATATTTTCACACTTGGTAAACTAAGGGCTTGATCCTGAAAGGTGCTGAACAGCTTGGCTGTGTGCCAGTAAAGCATGTGCCGTGCTTGAAAGAGGAGAGAAATCTCCCACCTCTTCCTGCAAAGTGGCTGACCCCAATGGAAATGAAGGTCGCACAGCGCCTAACATGATCAGGCTTGAAATACTGAAAGGTTGACTGAAAAGTAAAAGAAACAGTGACTTGCCTGCAGTGGATGTGTGAGTAGAGTACAGATAGCTGAAGCTTTAGGCGTGTTCAGTGTATGTCACCCACGTGTTGCAGCACATATATGTCTCTGTCTTGAAAAATTAAAACAAGCCACTGCCAACAAGAACAGAAAGGAGATAATTTCCCAGAAGAAAACATTCCCTAAGCAAAGGTTAAATATTGTTATTTATATAATATATATGAGTAAGAAGTAAAACATACTCCATGTGATCTTTGGCAATACTTTGTTAATTATTAACATACATGCACACATACACATTTTCCCAGGTTGGTGTTCTTTCCTTTCCCTCTAACAATTTTTCACCTTTTTCTATGCCATTTTGGTACTTAAAAACAGGGACTTATTGCCCACAGCATATGCCTGGGGAGATGTTTATGTTTTCCCATTATTCTGGTTATGGGTTGGAGCCAAAAGTATTTGTTGTTTTGAAGAGGAATCCCATGCATTTGAACAAGATGCATATTGCTATCGCAGGTAAATTACAATAATGGCAACAGTACCTCCCTCAGCCTGCATTTTTCCTGTACCCTGTGTGTGTGCCATTGACCCCTGCTACTGATCCCCACTATCCCCTCTGTTTCCATAGCTGTAAGTGTCCCCCAGGGTCTCTCTCAGGCGTGCACCATGTCATGGGGTCCGTGAGCAAAGGAACGTCTCAGCTGCGTGTTCCCAGACACAGTTTAACTCCCCCTGCACACTCATGCAGTGTGATCTGTTGTGCCCTGCATGGGGACCAGCCATGTCCCTGTCTCACTCCCTAGGAGACAAGACAGCTGCAGGATCTGCCTGAGGGGTTCCGCAGTTACACTGACCTGGGCAGGGTTTGTCTGCTCAGGAGTGAAGATGTGAGATGGTTGATGCTACCTGTCAACTCAGGGCTTTCAAAAGCAGCAATGCTTTTGTTCCCTTCCACCTCTGCCCTTCTCCTTCTCCCAGCTTTCTTCCCAGTTCTGTACCTGCCCTGGAGGTTTTCTGATCCCCTACCAAGATAATTCAGCTCACTAGCCCTGCAAACAACTATTTCCATTTTTTGCAGCTCCGGCTCTCTGCCAGTGCAGTGATGGGAGCCCATTCCCCACTGGGTCAGACAGACACCAGTGCTGGGGTGCAAAGCAGGGAGAGATCCTGCAGCAGAGAGCGGGAGCAGTGGGTGACCTGAGAAAGAGGCAGCAGCATTGCCCCTGCTCAGCATCAGTGAGCTGCTGTGTTTGTCACACTGTCCCACCTGGCCTAGATAGGCATACCACACACCACCCTGTGGGATCTGCATCTCACTCAGGGTGTCCAGATCTTAAATAAAAATTCCAAATGAGGTTGCACTTTGGATTTAAACATAAAGATGGAAGATTGTGTCCCCTTCGTGGCAGTGGCAGGGGCCTCCTTTCAGTTTTATATCGCTTCTCTTATACTAATTGGAGGAAAATCTGGGTGCCTTCCAGAAGAACAATAAGCAACAAAACTAATATTTGTCATGTTCTCATCCTCTCATCACAGGGAGAAATCTGTGTGCGAGGGAATGGTCTGCCTGAATTTCTAAAAACTATTTATACGTGGACCCATATCCAAGCATGCAAACGTATTTATTTTTCTCTTAAGGGAGGCAAGGTCAAAAAGAAGCTTGGGGTAATTACAATGCAAAGAGATGAAGCTGACAATGATCCTGCATGTGCCTCTGAAAGTTTTTCTACTGCCTTGGGATAGTTCTCCTGGAGCTTCACTGAAGCTGTGGGAAAGAACATGTGCTGTAGAAAAAATTCATTTGGAAGTCACCAGAAAATCCAGTCTGCATGTACTGCATGGCTGCTGTGCCAGCTGCAATTACTTCACCTCTTTAAATAGTTCTCTTACTGAGAAGTTGATTTTTACAAGCACAGGCCTTCCATGCTATTATTAGGACTACCAGGCATCCCACATAATAGGGGATTTCCCACATTCCAGTTGGAAGACCCATATCCTTTACTGAAATAATTCAGTTATCACTTTACTCATATTTTTGGCAGATCAAAGCAGTGATACATAGGAGCAATCCAGGTCACAGTGTCGTGGGGCTGACTGTGAGCATGACAGCTTGGCCTCCTCCCCAGCAACAGGACAATGTTAACGGAGAGCGGCAGCATCTTGCTGGTCCACCTCCTTTCTCCCAGCACCACTGCTCTCCAGGCCAGGTTCCCCCAGCCATGATTCTCTCCATCTGTGCAAGCTTTCATTCTCCTCTAGTTTCTCATCCAAGGGCTGTAACAGCATCTCAGCAAGTTTCTGACTGCTGGAGGCAGTAAGCAATAGGTGGGGGCAAACATGAGGAGACTCCTGGAAAAGTCTTGTTATGGGCAGACAAAGCTTAGTGACAACCCTGTGGGTGGGGAGCTGGAACAGTCCTCATTGATAAAAATCTGATTTTATCATGTTCTCCAAGTGTCCATTTTTTTCAGTTTGTTTGGTTGGTTGTTTTTTCAATAGAGGTAGCAAACTGTGGAACACGTGCCACTGATGGTGTGAGACTGTCTTCAAAGTAATGAATATCCCAGCACACAGACGGGACCTGCCACTCCCACAGGGTTATCTGCCAACAGAGCTATTCTTGGTGCAGCCCAGTACCTGGCAGAGTCTGTGAATCCCTGCTTTGCATTTTTGGATGCACCTGTCCACCCCGGTGGAGATCAATATTCTGTAGCTGCAGGTGTTGCGTGGGTGAACAGTGAGAGACACTGCTGGAAACTTTTGCAGTCTCAGCTGCTAAGGTCTGTTGATGGTGGGAGCTCATGAAAATATTGTCTCATTTTAGTCATGCCCAAGAAGATGTGGCCACATTTTAATAAGGTTGCAGTGCATTCATACCTGAAAAATAGCTAAAGACCATTTTTATTTTTATATTACAGCAACAAATGGCTAAAAAAATGCACCTTTTTTAAAAACAAGAAAGCCACCTTTGGCTAAAGACCAAACATGGGAAATTTCATGCCAAAGGGAAATGATCTGGAGATCTGTTATACAGCATGGCCAGCTCTTCTGGTTCTTTATTGCAGATTATCCAATATTAATGTTTTTCTCTTAAATTCTTAGATCGATAAGCGAAAAATTCTGCTCTCATTTTTAAAAGAAGTTTGTATTCCTTGGCTAAACAGAAAACATCAACAGAGTAGATAAATCCCAAAGGTTATTACTACATTAGTAACTCATACTTTTTCAGTTTCATTTTGATCCATTGCTTTGGGCTGGCATTAAAATATTTATTGGAAAAGAATGGAATGAAAAAATAAGAACTGTATACTGAAGTCTCAAAAGTCACAGAAATGCAGGTTACTTCTCTTTCCTTTCTTCTAGACTTGCTTTATTTCCAAAGTCAAAACATGAGGACAATGCAACTGCTGTACCTGTAACCTAACTGTAGCACTCAAAAGCTATGGAGAAGACAAAACAAGCCTTTTTCTTTTTATAACCCAATATAGCTAAGCCATAACAGGAAAAAAACACCACCTTACCTGCTGGATGCCTTACATCTTGCTACTGGGGGTATTACAAAATAAACTCTGTCTGGAAACAAACCACTCTAGTCTACATCGGTATGTTCATGCTTTGGGGATAAATATTCTTAAACATGAAAAATAGTGCACTTTAAATGAAATTGTTTTCAGGTCATTATTTCTTGTTCTTTACTCACACAGGTGTTTAACTTCTGAAATCAGACAGGATGTAAAAGCCTTTTCTCCCACAAATGTAATTGAAGCATACCAATAAACACCTTGGGTTTGGCCTTTTTTGTAGAGCTACTGAGTGTTCAATAAACTGAACAACAAATGCTATTAGTATTAAGTGGCTAGTAAAGTCTGATTTATGTACTCATGTTAATAATAATCTGCTTGTGGAGTATGCATTCGGCCCTATTAGCAACTTAGTTAGAACATGATTTCCAAGAATATTGCATTACTTCAAAGAAATAATAGCCTGGTTGTGGTCTAGGCTTCACTGGTAAATGGGTAGAGTGATTAGTGGCTTAATTAGCAAAAACATCATCTATTTCACTGCTTAAAAGCTGCAGAGGAAGAGGAAGCTCTAGAGATTTTTCCACTGTGAAGTAAGTTGAAACCAAACATGAAGGGTTTTTTATACATATGCTTTACCTGTATTTCCTTTTCTTTAAAGAAGAGTTCAACAAGGAGATCCTATATAAATTGTTCTGAAACTGCTTTGAGAAATGTACTCACAAGTTGAGAGTCACTATGAACATATTTGAATACGCTGTCAAAATGGATAAATTAACCCTTAAAACTCCTACTTAAAGAGAAGGCAGTCTGATCTTTATGATGAGTTCTTAGGTTACACTGCTCACTGGAAACTTTATGGGAATCCTATCATAATATCCTTCTGCAAGCCCAGGCTATAGAAGGTACATTAACATTTTTGTAAGGACAATGAATTTGTAGCAAGTGCTGAAAATTGTGCATTTCCACAGTCAGCAAACATCCCTCCCAACTCCTGCTACGCAGGGTGCAACTGGACGGCTCTCATGGGCAGGCAGAGGACAAAAGGTGTTTTAAAGTGAGCCCACACCAGAGAAGAGGCTTCACTAGCAAGGACTGGTATAACTTTTCTCAGTACAGTGTAAACTTGTGTCATCTGAGATAACCTCAACCATGTAGTTGTTTTGGTCTTTGACTGGTATTATTATTTATAGTGGTCTATTGTTCAGGCAATGTGACATTCTATTTGCTCATGTTCATCTTTTGTCTTTTTCCTCACAGTTAGACTTGCCTATACTTGCTAATCAGCCTAGAAGAAGGTATGCTAGTTTAGAAAAGGTTTTGTTCAGTTAGACACCCTTAAGTACATAATACTTTGCCAAGTTCCTGTGTGTACATGTTGTGAAAGTATGACTTAGTTACCTTCCACTTTAATAATAGTTTGGACCTTCTTTCAGAAGAAAAGCAGTTCTTGCCATAACAAAACAATTTTTAGTCCATGAGCATTGGAGTGAATGAAACCTGGATTCCTAGACTTCCTAAATACAAGGATTACCATGTTTTTCTCTCTTGTTATTGACCAAAAACTCTGGTTGAAATTTTTTCCCAGGTAGAAGAGAATTTCTCTTCTGCCTGAGCACTGTTCTATCTGATAGAACAAGAGTTCATGCTCTAGCATTTCCTTCCAACATGAAACTCAGTAATGAAATCCCATTCCTCTTCTTGGTTATCATATATCTGCCATATTACTTGAAAATGGCCCACCATATTGAGAAATTAAGGGCAAGGAACACACAGACAGGCAGCACACTCTTAACCTATTTTCCTTAAGAAATCAAGAAAAAAATATAGAATTTCTGTCTTGTAAGAAATTCTAACATTTTGATACACCTTCAAATGAAAAAATTGAAGTCCCAAACTTCACAGGGAAATGAAAATGCTACAATCTTTTGATTAAAAAGGGTTTGTTCCATTTCTAGTCAAGGTTAGCTTTAAAACTGACAGGAATCCAATGGTGATACCCTGAATTGACCAGATGTTTGAAGCAGACCTGTATAATTCTTTTTTCCATATACTGAGTCGCCCAAAGAAAACCAAGGTATTTTAATGGGGAAGAAACCCCACATACAACCCCCCAAAAAGCAAACAAAACCCCAACAAATTTATATTGCATTAGAATATAAATGGGAAAATCCATTTTTCGGAAAAAGCTCAAAGTCACTAGATCAGGAAGAAGGAATTTATATTTAAATCTCCCTTGTACTCTGCATCTTCACTTGCAGTTTGGGTTTCAGTTCACTTGTGGGCTTTCTGAGTTGCAGTTAACCCTGAGCAGTCCCCTCTCAGCAGGGATCCTTCCATTGCTTCTGAGGTTTGCTGCTGTCTTCCTCCTCATTGCAGAATTCCCTCGGTCTCTGCTGCCCTGGGTTGCAGTTTCTGGCTGTGACTCTTTCCCTTCTCTGCAGCACCCTTGGGTTTGACTGTTTTTCTCCCTTGTTTACCCTCAGTTGCTCCCCAGAGACAGGCCAAGACAGAGTTCCCACCTGACCTTGGCCTTTTTGTCTGAAAGAAACGTAACATGTAAAAAAGTTACAAACATATCAAAGAGATTATTTCTTTCAGAGGGCCAAAGGAGTTTGCAGTGCTGGGATACATGCAGCATCATTTTGTGGTTTGGGTCCTGACCTGGTTTGCAATCTCCCAAACTGGGAGCAACATTATGTGCAGCAGCAACATCTCTGAAAATTCCCAAAGTGCATGTGAAAACTGAGGAAGGCACCAGTGCAGACAGGAGGCACCAGTTTCCTTACTAATAGGCAACCATGGTATTGGATATAGAGGTAACAGTAGCCCCATAAAACATGTTTGGTTTGTGGTTTCTAAAACCCTACTGAAATGCTACACTTGAGTAAGTCCCAACCAAAACATTTTCAAATGACAACATCTTTGAAAACTGCTGCACTACGAGTTCTTTCTATATTAACAAAACTGTCCTGATACGAAAGTGTTTCATATGCAATTTTTTAAGTAACCCTAGTAAAAACGTATTATATGCTTACATACTGTATTTACTCTAACTGATAGCTATTTGATATATCCTGGGACATATCGCCATCATTTTATCTTCTTATGCTTTAAAAATAGTTTCTTGTTTTCTATTTCTATTTAAATGAAGGTAAGTTTAAATCCTTCTGAAACAAAACTGTTTGACCTTAATATTGATTCAGTAGTCAAAATGGGAAAAATGAAACTAATCATTCACACTGATATTAATCTAACCAGATGTCTTCTCCATGAACTAGCTTTGATTAACAATTATTTGAAAAATTTCTGTTCGCTTCTATATTGCCTCAATTCCCAGGTTCTTGGGAAATGTGCAGTTTTATTGGCTCATACATTTTATGGTATATAAGAGAATTACCGTTCCTTTTTCATAGTTTCCAGTTTTATTACTGCAAAGTCGGTTTATTACCTGTTAGCATGTTCCTAAAAAGAAAAAGAAAAAACCCGTGTCTCTGTAGAGGCTATTAAAGTTCTCTTTTACAGGAGCCTATGCTGCAGTTTCTCTTTATGCCCAGCTCCCATTCAACAATGCACAGAGGAAAACACCTCAGGAAGACCAAAGACCATTTGGCAAAAGCATCTCAAAATTGACCAAAGTTGTTATATCATTCGAGAATCAGTTATGAAAATAATTGTTCATTAAAGCCTTCAAATAAAGAGAATCACCTGTTCTTAAAACAGAGATAATCTGAATTTAAGACATTTGTTTGAAAACAAAAAATTCCTTAAGAGAAAATTGCTGTTGACTTTGTGGCATTTACCTGTGATAAAATATTTGGGGTTGAATTTCAGTTTAACACATGGAGCAGAGAAATGCCTAATAATGTCTGAAAGATTCCCTTGGTTTTGGTCATAATAGTCCTTATGCTGAATTTCAAAACAGGGCTTAATTTTATCCCCCCTCCTTATTTTTAATTCAAAATCACACAGTACACAGCTCTTTTTAGAAAGCTCTTAATGATCTTGAGCATCTCTCTGACAGGAAGCCATTTTCTAAATGGGCAGGGGGAGGGTTGTTGGGTTTTTTTAGTTACATAGTACAGGCTATTAAAATAAATACGAACATAAATTTCCAATAGAAAACTGGCAGGATAGGACCAGGTATTCAGCTGAATTCTGCTGAGTTAGGGAGAGTTAAGCCAGTTTCCACCAGCTGAGGATCTGACCTGCTGGTGTTTTGTTTAGGATTACACATATTTGTCTGACAGGCAGACACATAGCTTGATTTAACAGCTTCTCATGCTTCTTCTCTCCTTTCTATATTTGTACTAAACATCAGTTGGGTTCTTTGAATATTCATATTGAGTTTACATGCCCTTACTTTTCACATTCAGCTTTTGAATAATTATGTTCTGAGAACTTCAACAAAGGCAGCAAAATAATTTGCAAATCTGAGGAGCCTTGTGTACTCTCTGTTACCCTGAGGCCCTAGTCCTTCAGTTCATCATTTCTGAAGCTTTTCCACTGGCAGAAGGTAAGAGTTTCAATAACTTCATGTTGTGACTTGTTTTCTTCTTGTGGAGCTTAATCAAGCTTCCTATAATTCATATGATACCTAGATTTTGTTGTTGTTGTTGTTGTTAAACATGTATTCTGAGTAATGTTCACCATTGTACATAAAAAAGCACCTGGGCCTGGCATGATAGATCTCAAGTAACCAATTAATATAGGGTTGAAGTTTTGCAAATGACTTAGGTGTTGTCACAGGTTGCCATGCCTAAAATTTAGACATTGTGTTCTGGGAATTTAATGTTGAGCTGCTAGTTCCCTGGAGGAAGTTTAGGTTTTGAGTTTGTGCCAGTCTAGATGTATTTGGGAGTTTCAGCAGGAAATCTCCCAAAACATTTGGCATCTGAATTGTTCCTTTGGATGTGGACCACTTAATCAGATCTAGCCCAACCAAAGTAGTCCCCTGAGCAAAGAGCTTACTTCTGTGCTCTAGACCCTCTAGACCATAGGTTTGTGAGTCTCACATGGACACCAAGATGTCCAGCTCAGCTAAAACGTTGTAGATTTGAGGCAGAATCATAATACAGGGAACAGCTAAAGAAGACCTGAAAAGAGCCAAATATGCCCCAACAAAATCAGTTGTTGTCCAGGCAAAGGGGCTTCAGATCTTTGGACAGATAAAGATTACTGGGTCTTGAAAGGGAGGATTGGAGGTATGGAAATACTTTGGGAGTGAAGGAGACCTCAGCACAACAGAGTAACTACTTCTGGGTGTGCACAGGAGGACTGATAGAAAGAAGGTTATGAGCAGCTGGATGAGATCTACTGAAAGGCATCGTAGTGCTGGATCTCTAAGAGTGCAATGGGTTTATGAGGAGGCTCTCACCCCTGGCCACTCATTCTTGACCCCACGAAGTACACTAACACCATTGTGGGGCTGATGTGAAAAGCAACTGACTGAATCTGAGTTAAAACCCCTTCTGAGGAATAGTCAGTGAAATGAAGCTAAGGGAAAAATGGCAACTTTCTAAAGCTTACTTTATTTCTGAAAGCAACATCTTGCTCAGCTACATTTGACTCCTACCCAAAGAGAAATTTAAGTCCCAGGGCCCAGCTTAGCAAAGAGAAATAAATTCATAAGCTTTATTCTGACTGCCTGAAAAAAAGAGTGAATTTCCTGCCTTCTGAAAAGCATTAAAACAGCATTACATTGAAGAGTTTCCTGAAGCTTGCTCATTGAAAAGATGTTGTGCAATCTTGTTCCAAATTCCAAGTCTAGATGTTTACACTCCTCTCTCCCATCAGCCCCATAGTATTTTAAGTAGGCCCAGCCTACTAGTCAGACTCTAAAAGAAACCTGAAAGTCAAACATTTCAGTTTGTCACTGTGATTGACATTCTGCCAAATGCAAATGATGAATTCTTGGAAAAACTGTCAACTAATTGAGGGACTGAAAACAAACTGTGTGTTCCCCTAGGAGACTGTGGTTCTGGTTTCAGCTCATATACGAACTCTCTGCCTCTCCTCTGGCAGCAGCACTGCTGGCTCTTTAGTGGAGTTTTCCCACCAGGAACACAGCATGGTTTAGATGCATAACTGCTTTCCTATGTGACATCTTTGCTTTTATGTACCAGTTTTATGATCTGGTTTTGGGCCTTCAAGAACTGGTGGTCTAAGTAGCCCTTGGAAAAAGTTTATTTTTGGTGCCAATTTTGGTGTGTTGAACATGAGTAGAAGGAGTAATTGTAGTGACTTCCAACCTCCGAGACTACGAGCAGCTCTAGGAGGGAGGACAGGGACTACAGAGCAAAAATGTTATTTCATATGCCAGTCACAGATTAATTGAGATTGAGCAGAAATACTTGCAAGCAGATAAGGCACTTGCAAGTCTGTGGATGCAGCAGTCACTTTTATGTTTACATTTATGAAGCTCATCTCCATGTAGCTATAGATCACAAAGCTTTGATTTTGCTGTTTGGAAACCCAAAGATAAAATACCCAGGATGGAGAGATAGGGCTGAAGATTGTGAGCCTTCCAAAGACAATATCTTTGTATGTAATTTGTCTAGATGACTGCTGCACAATGCAACAAGTAAAACCTTTCATAGCAGAAAAATATGCGAGTCATTTTGTCTTAAAAACTAAACCAGAAACTGATTTAGGGTCTGCTCCAGAGCCTGTGAGAGATTTTTCATTGATTCTAATGGGATCAAACTTTAAAGATGATGCATCTTGCAATGAAGGCAGAGAAATATGCAGTAGCAGTGTGATCAATAAGAGTCCCAAATATGCACAGAAGTCCATGTGGTAATTACTGTAAGACAAAAGACAGTATGAATGGATATTTTAGTGGATATTGACTAGAAATTAATCTGATTTCAAGAGGATGCCAGACTCCTGAAACAAGTGAAAGAGAAATGGGCACATACCAGATTCAAGGCAGGAAGTTTGCTCAGCATCACTTAAAGTGATCATCCAAATGGCTCAGAGGCACAGATTATCAGAGAGACAATCACAGAAGACAGAAAAGAAATATACGAGAGTCTGGGAAAAAAAGATGCATTTTAAAAAGTGTACTCATTTGGTTCTGACTCAGTTATACTGCTGAGTCCTGACTGACTTCATGGCTATCTATAAACCAAAATGAATGAGTGCAGCATGGCCACTTAGACCTCCCTTACCTGGGGCCTCTCACAATGAATCTTTGCAACGATTTGGAAAGAACATTGCAGGGCTGTATTCAACTTTCTTCCCAGCCTGTCCTGCTGATCCCAGACTACTGGCAACTACAGCGCTAGCTTACATTTCTCATATTAAGAAGGACCTTTTCTTGCAATGTAAACTCTTTCGGCAAGGACTATTTGGTGAGTATTTGTGCAGCCCTAAAATGCTTTAAGAGTACAAATAAAAAATACCAACTATTTTCCTCCTCTCTCGTTGGCACACCCATGTGTGAATGGCTCCTCTTTGTCCTTTAATATCATTTACTGAATCATGATGAGTAACTGTGATATTATTTTATGTGCTTAGTAAAATTGCAAGACCAGAGAGATGACTTTGTACAGAATAATCTACTGGAAAAGGTGCTTGAAGAGCAGGTTATTATGAATTCTTTGTTTAAGTCATCCCTTTATGTAAGAAAGGTAATGACACAGGGTTTTTTAAGGCAGGAATCTAATACAGTATAGTATCTTCATATAAATATCTTAAGGAATTCATAATCTGAGTGAAACGAAAATGTAACTTCCAGCTGACAAAAGGTCTTCCATCACTGAATTAGGAGCCTGAAACAACCTACTCTTTCAGTAAGTCTGAATAACTTTTTTTTGTTTGATAATGTACAAATGGTGTGAACCTTGGCTGCACTGCACAATGTGCTAAAGTACAGCTCTGCAGCCTTTTTCACAGAAATGCTTCGGGATCAATTGCATGTGACTGTCACTAGCTGTATATGACGTACCATACCCTGGTGTGGTGGCCTTGGACACACACTGAGCCTGGCAGCCTGGCCATGGGGTCCATCACAGCAGCAGGGCTGGGGAGCCCTCCTCCCCACTGCAAGCTGGGAACAGCTCCAGGAGCACTTTGGTGTCACCCATTCTCAAATCTTGTCTGTGAAGGAGGTTCCCCAGCATCCCCAGTTAATTACTCCTGACAACATGTATATGAGAGTTAGTGTGTCTAATGCAGCTGGGACATGCCAGGCTTGCTGAGCATGAGTTTCACAGGTGATATATACGCAGGCAGTAACTCATCTGTACTGAACACAACCGTGTCCTACCTGCACACAGACTCCTCCGCAAACTGCACACTAAGATGTGAGTGCACCCAATGTGCGTGTCTGCAGGTGTCCCACAGTTTATTATCCTGGCCAGCAGGCTTTTCATTTTTCCTCAGTGACTCTTCTGAGGAAAAGAGAGGGGGGGGGGGGAGAGAGAGAGAGAGAGAGCCAGGGAAAGCAACAAGATAAGCAATATGCATGGTATTGCATTTGTGGTTTTTGGAATAAGGAGGGCACCAGAGACTCTGAAGATCTCCCAGTCTAGTCACATATTTTAAAGAATATTATAATGTGACTTTGGAAACCAAACAGGGTTGGAATCTGACTGCACTGAGTTCATGGCAACAGATATTGTTTGAAAGGTCCAGGTAGACTAAAGATATATACTTGGTAAATTGCAAAGGCCCAGGGGGCGGGGGGAGGGGAGCATATCATACAATATAGCTGTAATCATAAAGCACAAGATGTGCTGAGTTACTTTACGACCTTTTTCTTCTCTAGCGAAGAAAGCCCTAATAAGTCACTTCTGGCTGTGCCAGTCATGAATTATCGCTGTCTGCACAAAGGAAGATAAATATCGTAACACATCATAGAAATCTCTCTGTTTAAATACTGTAAATGGATAAAGATATAAAATCCAGGGAGATTCAAGAGGAACCTGAAGTCATAAGTGAAAAACTAAGCCAAAGGATAAGAACTGAATTAATCCAGAGTGTATCACTGTGAAAGCAAACCTTTGATATGAAATTTCTCCTATCCTAATGATGGACAGGGAAAAGAGTAGCAGCACATCTATAGGTGTCCATGGCTAATGGTGAGTTCTCCCATCAAACCTACAAAGGAGATTTTGTGGTACTCTTCAAAGTGTGCAGCTACCAGTTTATTCTCCTTGTCCATGCTTTTTTTACTGTCTTGGCTGAAGACTTCACCATCCCCTCGCTGCTCAGCCCCGCTCCCTGGCAGAAACTGTCTCCAGCAGAATAGGCAGAGGAGCTGCTTGTATGAGTAATCCCCTAACCTGTTTTACTAGTCCACTTCTTTTGAAATGAACCAGGTTTACAAAGAGCTATTTAAGCTGTTTAAGCAAATATGGCTCGCGTTCACTGAAAGGGATTGGGAGGAGCAGCAGGTACAAGTAGCAGGGTTGAGGAGTTAATAAGTCGTAGTAGGAACAATGACAAGCATTTGAGGGGACAGTCCCCTTCTCCGCCAGCAAAGCTGCAGCTGCAGAGAACATCTGGGTAAAAACTTCCTCTTGCTTTGCTCAGCAGAAACAATGCTAATGCTAGTGTATATCACAAAACTGGAACAGAAACAGCAGTGACCCTCAAAAAAAATCTAGAAAGTAAAAATAATAGTTATTTCTAATTTCTGTAAAAACTCCATCTAATTACTCTCCTGAAACCATACTTATGAAAGAATCTCATTCAGGGACAGATCCTTGGATGAATATCTGTAGATTAAAAAAAAAACCCAAAGTACCAGTAATATGAACCTGCTTACAAATTGGCAAGTCTTGGTATTGTGTCAGATAGAAGACTGTCAAATACAGAGAGAAAAACTGGTGTGATTAAGAGATTAAGATTAAAATAAGATTAAAAGATAGTAGGAGTGAGCTTTAAAATGGCACATTATTATTTTAGGAAAAAAGTTATTTTTTATTAATATTATTTAGAAATAAAATTTATTAATTATTTAATGTTTTCTAAATATGTCCAATTTATACAGTACAACAGTACCGTTCAGATGAATGTTTAATAGGAGTCAGGCATCTGATCTGAAAAAAGAAGGTTTGCATTTAGTTTCATAGGCAGAGGGAAGCTTCAGGGAAGTCTTGTAGAGGTGTATGCTCATACATATTCTTAACTGAACTTTTGGTCTGTTAGCATTACTTATGACAGATTAATAGTCTTCATTTTAAAGGATGTTTGGGAGTTTTTGAAATTTTAGAAGCATAATAGAACTGATTTCCTGAAACTCAAACTATAAAGTGAAACTCCAGGTAACTTCTGCTGTTTACTTTTGAGCAGGGTGTTGGACCAGATGACTTCTAGAGATCCTTTCCTGTATCATTCTATGATTTTACAGCATAAAATATTGACAAACTGCATAAGGTAACCGTTTTTTCAGTTTTTTGCAAGGATTGTGTGAGGAAAACAGGAAAACCCTAAAATTACTGTTTCCCAAGTGACTCTGTATGAAGATGTGGATTTCTCCTTTTCACTGTGATGCAGTGAGACCTCATCTGTTGTACACTGACAAAGTCTCATGCTGTCCCCTTTGGGGAGGCAAAGGTTTGTGGCAGCCTGGCGGGTGGGTGGCCCTCGAGCAAACATCCTACCCTGCCAAGCCCTGTCCTCTCTCTAGCTGGGACCCAGAGGAACTGCAAAGAAATGGAAAGATACTCCCTGAGTAGGCATGCAGATGTATGCCTGTGACCTCAAGGTACACCCCGGGAAATTTTCAGAGCAGTTGAGTGTTGGCTAATTTACTCAAAGCGTTTAAGCCGTGAAAACAGACAAAAATGCGTAAGAACTGTATTTGTTTCATGTTTTCCTTGCTAATCTTTTTTTTCTTTTATCATTAACTGTTTCTTTTTTGTAAATAACCATTTCCTTTTGATTCGGTTTGTTCCATGATTGGTATTAATTATATATCCAAAATACTCAATTTTTTAAGTGTTATCTCTATGAAGCTCTTTCATTCATTCCCATACCAAAACAATAGGAAAAGCACTTACTCTATATAACCTAGAGGGAGTGGTAACCTATTATACTCCCAGCTATTGTTTATCCTGGCCAGCTCCAAACCTGAGCAAATAGATGTAGATACAGGACAACCAATTTCCTTGCACATCCATGAATAATATTACTGCAGGTTGATAATCCATGCTTTCTTTGATAAGTCTACAGTAAAAATGAGGACAGTGTTGCATCATAATAGCTTTCAAATTTCAGACAGCGTATTTCCGTTTCAGAATGTATCAAGGAAAATTTGGAGATATCAGTATAAATTTTCTTTAAAACAACAAAACAACAAAATTTTCTGATCTTTAAACCAACAATAAAATAAGAGATTTCAAAAAAATTGTACATTACAGTGAAACATGTGGTTGGCATAATGCAAGATATATCAATGTTATTTCCATTATGGAAATTCCCAGAGGCTGGTTTCATTCTGGTTTGTCCTGGAATCACCACAGGTATGTTCTTAATTTGAATGGCTAGTTTATTCAGATTATAATGGAAACTGGCACCATGTGGCTAAATCTATTCAAGCAAACGATTTCATCATTATGGTTTAGAAAAAGATCTTCCTGATCTATTAAGAATACTTCACTGTTTGTAAGGACAATTTCAATGACCCAGCTCAGGAATTATGTCACCTCTTTAGAAAGTGATTAATTAGGATAAAAGGAACCTGCTGAGACAGTGGTCTCCCACAATTTATGAATCACTGTCTACATTTCTCTCTCAATCTATTGCTTCATGTTAAAGCTTAGTTTACCCAAAGGTAAATTTTAATATTTGTAGCTTTACTAATTTTTAATATTTTATATTGCTATGGGTTTTTTTTCTTACTTGGTTACTTTTTGCCCTTTTTAAGTGTACACAATTGCATTATATTAGCCAATTCCACCTTTTTTCTCTTACATTCCTGGTTAGCTTCATTGTGAAGTTTTTGTGAACCAGGTGGTGAAGCTGTAGACGTATCAGGAGTATTTGGATGTTTAAAAAGACAAGACCACATTCACCAACTCCTTATAGTCCTTTGCACTACTCTAGTGTTGCAAAAAAATCATAAATTCAGTTTAAATAAATTTTTAAGGAAAACATCTCTCTAGTGAATCTGGTCCATAGTATCTACTGAAATTTTGGGACTGCTGTAATCCCGCTTAAAATTGTTACTTTTCTGGCACCTAAACCCAATGGAAATTCCAGACAGTGGTTTAATTTGCCTATTTTTCAGGCCTGAAATGCCTAACCCTGTAGGGTATCTAATTTCATTAGGTGCCAAGGAGAATTCTCTTGAGTACTTATTTTTATTCAACTACACATACTCTAGGGAAATCTATATTTATCCCTCAACTAGAGCCCTCCTATGATCAGGATTAAGTTGAGAAACACTTGATTCCTTAAAAATAACTCCAAGAAATGCAAAAAGTTAGATGTCATTGCAACTATGGTTAACTTAGTTTAATATCATCATAGTGATAATGGTGCTACTCAGCTTTTGTGTAATAATCCCACAGTCAGAACATTCACCCAGGAAATGACACATTTAGTTATTCAGCTTTAATGGGATTGACCCCATATTCTTTGGAAAATGTCCTAACCACGAGCCATGAGATATCCTGAGTAAAACTGCTCTTCGCCTTTATACCTGAAGCTAACCTGTTGTGCAAAAGATGTGCAAGAGTTCTTCCTCCATCAGAAAGAGGGAAGGAGGAAAGATGATTTTAACTTAGATGCTGGGACACTCACCTGAAACTATGGTCTTTGTTGGAATATTTATGCATTTTACATTATATTGTAAATTATATACATTATATTGGAAGAAACAACAGCAGTCCTAGAGACAGGGACCAACGCTGTACAAGCCTTTGCAACTGAGAGCTGTAGGCGAGGATCAGGCTTCCCCTTGCCTCTAGTCTTCTGGGGCACATTGTTCTTGTACATCTACCAGAAGAGTGGCCCAGCTTTGATCAGATGGCTGGAGACATTCTCCCTAAGGATATCCCATAGCTCAGTTGTGGGGGCCCTTTTGAAGGTTATATAGATTTAATTCTCCTCAGTACCTAGCATCTGTGTCCTCTCAGGTCATGGATGAGCACGCAAAACCACTCAGCCATTGTGGAAAAGCAAATACCAGAAAGAAAAGTGTTAATAGGGATAATTAGTATATCTTATAATTTCTCTTTAGAGTAGAGAAAGACCGCTAATATTTTGGTCAATGGTGTGAGGAGGAATTTAAAGCAAGAAAACTAGATTGCCTCCTTCAGATCTTCAGAAGCACTTCTGTTTCCCTTGATTTAGGACAGCACGTAGGCTGCTCTGTTACATTGCAATTGCCCTGGGAGTTGGGTCTTCAAAAGTTTTGTGGGACTTTGCCCGAGTCAGGCACCAAACTTTGGTGGACAGCAATACACCCATTGCAAAAACGTAGAAGAAATATTTCATTTGCTAACTGTATTGTAGACTATTCTCATAGGCCTAAACACTGAGCCAAAAAGTATATCACCTGACGAATTTTTAAGTTCCAGCATAGAACATCTGACACCAAAGGATGATACTTACTTAGTTTAAAGATTTGAGTTGTACTGCACGTGAAGTGGAATATGACCACAACGCTGAAGTAATACTTTACATTACACAAGTAAACCAATATTTTGCACACAAATGTGATACTACTGCTTTCAAAAATAACTGATCAAAACAATGTGTAGAAAAGGTCTGAACAAGTATTCAGGAGAGTTTTCTTTCTGGCTCTCACTAGAGCTAAGAGTCTATGAATTTGACTGAATGTTGTTCATGCATGTCTGTATGAATACATATACATATATTCCTCTTTAGCTCCTGTGGAAAAACAGGAAGGATACTCCAGACACTCTATACGTAATGAGATCAGAGTCCAGCTGTGAACTGCAGCCTGCTGTGGTTCTGATGTGGTTAGTGGGTCCAGTGGATGAAGTCTGTTCGTGCATAGCAAGTCTTGATGAAAACTAAAGTGTTTACAACAGTGATCATCCAGTCAACCTAAACAGTTTTATTATTACATAGGATGTTGAAGGTTGAAACCATTTCAGTATTGTATTTTGGTAGAAATATGCTATTGATGCCATGGTTTTTCATAATCTCAGACGGATTTCTATTAGATGAACAATTTATTCTTTTCACTTTAAGTTGCTACTTGAGGTGACCCAGGGGCTAAAGGAACCAAGATTAATTTGGCATTTTGCTTTCAGACAAGCAAAAATCATGTTGTCTGAAAGATTTGCCAAGGATAGAGTTTAAATTTAGACAGTGAGCATCAGAAGCCGTAAGTTATTCTTGTAATTTTGATACATTTTGTAGCTAAAAAAATCCCAGAAAGAATGGAAAAGGAAGGAAGGCAATGAAGGACCAAATACTTGGGTTAAAGTCCTGCTATAAGATTTTCTATTGACTTGAACTTTGTGTTCTATTATTGAACATAGATGGAGAGTAGTCTATACTCGGACTAGAATCTGAAAGTGGATAATTTCATGAAGAAAAAAAAAAGGCTTTTATTCTAATCGATCATTTACAGAGTTCTAAAGGGCTTTTCTTACTTTCACATGCAGGTGATCGGATAACTCTCCAGAAATCAGTTGTCTGGGGCCAAGTGTATATGGTACAAGGCCAGAAATGTTTCTTGACATGTGGCTTCTCACAGTCCACAGAACTATCCACTTTCTTTCCAGATCATAACCAATCCCATTGTGGATTTCCCATAGTTGCTTTCCCTGATGTAAGTGGGTATAACTTTTAAAAAAATCATTGCGTCTCCTGCTTATCATCATATTTCTGCCTTGTTTTCTGTGTGTAAAGCAAATGAGAAAACATCTTGTCCATGAAGAGTAAATTCCAAGCTAAGTCAAGGCATAAGCTTCATAGATGCATTAAATCCACCAGAAAGTTAAAATTTTAGTGAATAACCATGTTCATGTGTGGTGGAACAAATTGTATAACAGATTCTGGAGCTACCACTTACAAGGTAGACTGGACAAATGGGAAGAAATCACACCATATTATTTCCTGTTGGCTTATCCTGGAGTGTTGAACATATCTGGATTTGGACTGTACTCTGTTGGCAGATCAAAATATAGGACTACTCCTGAAAAAAGTGTTCCCTTAAATAGATTCTTAGTTCAGATCTGCGTGATTAGCCTTGAGCATATCATGCCTGCTGATTTCAGCAAACTTTTTCTATATTGCCTGGGAATCAGGAGTTAGAATAAGGAAGGCAGGGTCACAACAGTGTCTCTTTCTTAGTTTACACAACCTTCTCTCCTGTCCTCTCCTCCTTGACTGATGCCCTGAGAGGTCTTCCTTTTTCTTCAGTCTTCTTTAACTGTTTAGAGAATTAAATTTGACCTTCTAAAACACTACGCAAAAGAGACATTCTGCTCTACACGGTAAATTGCACACAGATTCCCACATAGTGACAGATGAAAACACTAGCAAATTCAATTAAGGAACAAGGAATACCTAAATAGCTGGCTGGGAACTTACCCCTTTTTCTCGGAAACAATTTCACATTGGCTGTTTAAACCAAGGAAATAATTTGGGATATCAAAAGTTGCATTTAAAAAAACCATCAGCTGCCTCTCTGTTTACTAACATTCAGACTAAATTTATATTATTTGTTTGTACTTGTTCCTGGATAAAAGGACAGAAATTATTTGTTGTTTCCGATCACTAGCAATAAAATCCTGTAGTTGATCAGCTTTGTCATTACCCTGCAGCTACATGGAGAGGTTGGCTGTTGGCCATATTTTAATATAGTAATAATAATACTTAGCACTGTTCATCTCAAAAGCAATTTACACACATTAACTAATTAGGCCTCAGAACATTTACATGATAGGTGAATAGCTTTCGTCCCACTTTAAAGAGGGGTAAGTGCAGAAACAGAAAATAAAATCACACTTTCAACAAGAGTCACTAATTCTGAATGTCCGGCTTGTGACACATTCACTTGACTTTCTGAAATGTTAAGCATCTTCAGCTCCAACTGAAGTCAAAAGAGGCAGCCAGTGGTCTTCATCTCTGTATATCAGGATAAAGGTGCATTTTGGCTGCAATTTTCAAATGAAAGCTTTCAGTGAGTACTTTGGAAAGTATTAGTTTTCATGCAGATTCTCTCTGATCTGTTGCAATTTTCTGATTACTGATCTCCTAGGTATCCAAAAAATTGCTTCTTTCTCTGTATTTTTACACATCTGCACCCTGGGTCATTTGAGACATAGGTGCCAGAGCTTAGGACGTCTGATATGAGCCAGCAATGAATAATGGAGGGTATAAGTTGCCAGCTATAAAATTCTTGTTTAGAAAAGAGTGAAAAGCACCTCTAGTTGCATAAAGATGAGCTAACCTGATTTGTCCGTTCATTTATTTATTTATTTAGGCAAGAATTTCCCTCCCACCTTGTTTTTTTCTGCAAAGGGAGCATGATGGATTCCTCAGGTAGAGCCTGAGGTCTTAGGCTTATGGTAATAATAAATGAAAATGCATCAAAGTCAATACCTTAAGAATCTCCAATCCAGATAAAGACAGGAAAGAGAAGACATTATAGCAAACAGAAAGTGAAAAAAGTACCTTCTTTTTTTTTTTTTTTTGCATTCTTTCATACACGTTTTGCACTCCAAAACAAATTAACAAAAAAAATATGCCCAAGCACTGGATGAAGAAGAGAATTGCTCATCCTTTGGGACTGACACAGAGACGTTCATTCTTGTCTGTGGAGTTCAGACACCAAGGAGACTGGTACTTAGGTAGACTTTTAGAGGTTGGCCCAGCTCTGCACTTTGGTCCTCCTGTCATGCTTCCCTGCCTGACGTAAATTGATTTTGAGACTGTAATACTTGCTTCTTGCTCTTTTCAGAGTGCTTACATTCTCCTCTGCTCTGCATTCAGCAAAAACATCCTTCTTCTGTCATGGGGGATGCTTCAGCATTTTTGATAGATGGACATTCATGATGCCAGTGTGCTACTTACACACCACAGATAAATCTCCCATAAACAGAGTTCCACATGGAGAACTGCCAGCCTCCACAGGCGATAAATAAAAATGGGGAGATAAGAGCTCACCTGGTGCTGCTCCACCGTTGTCAATGTGTTGTGCCAAGAACTGGCTGCCAGTACATCCCACCACATAGGAAGCAGCTTTTATTTTTGGTTTGTTTGGGTTTTTTTAAATTAGTCTTGTGGAAGTCTTAATCTGTGCTTAATTACACATCCTCTGCCCTTTCGTTACCTGACACATAGATCACAGAAATGTTTTGACCCTTCAGCTTTTATCAAGGTAAACACAATAATGTCCTGAGGTTCAGGGTGGGAAACTAGGAGGTTGGTGTCAGCCTTCTATTGTAAATAATTAAAAAAAGAGAAGTTTATTTAATTAACCGAGATGTAAGTCGTCTTCATTCACTTTTAAAAGAAGCATTACTCATTGTAATGGGGTCTGCTGGCAGAAATCCTTTGGAGTGCTATAGAGACAACATAAATACACCTTGTGAACACTTGTTCTATTGAAACTCACTGGCAGTTTGCAGACTTTAAAGAATATCTTTTGAATTCTCAGCAAAAGAAGCCATTTGTTGCAACCCCTGCCTTGGTTTAAAGAACTGATGACACTTTGTGGAAAACATTAAGAGTCATCTTATTAAAATATCCTGACAAATACCTTTTTCTGTCATGCTGGGCCTACATCTTGTATACTCTTCAATTAAATTATTAAAGGCTGACAAAACACAAACAATTCTAAAGTACTGAAAATAGCCTGCTGGGGGGTTGTTTACTTGGATGTTGGTTTTAGGAAAGATTTGTACCCTGTCTCCAGGGTGTATTGTGTGATTTGTACAAAATCCTGCATTGCAAGTGCCCTTCAGGGAACCCATGGGAGGAGACAGTGCTATCAGAGACTGTTGGTAGGGTGAGTGGGATTTTATTGATTTGCCAAGGCCAAACAAGAAGCTCATGCCATGACCCCAGAGGTCTTTCTCGGTTTCTGGAATTTACTGTGTGTTTGGAGAGATGGTAAGAAAAACAGGAGGAATATGTCCTGTGTTTGTCAGGGCTATAGACATCCTTAAGGGCACACACTGTTTATTCAAAAATGTACATTGGTGGGTTTACTTCCAGTCCCTTTAGTTCCTGGTGGTACCCGCCCTGGCAGCCTGGCTGCTTTTCTGATTGCCAGTCATGGGAGGAAACAGATTTTTGGACAAAAGAAGAACCACTGCCATGAACAGGGTGGTAACACTAATACAAAGAAGGATTAAAAGACTAGATTTTATTCACCACCATTATTGTAGAAAGTATTAGTTCCTCCCAGTCACAGCTGAAAAAAATTCCAGGTTCCAGGTGAAAAACAATCCAAAATTTTAGGCCTTATTTCTGTTATGCTCTTCCTTTAGTGGTGGATCCTTGCTCTTGCGTCCATCCCCCCCGCGTGAGGCTGGCACCCACCCTAGCGTATTGGTCTAACGATGCAGAACATACAAGAGGACTGAAACCTAATGCTGGGCGCTGAAGGTTGCAACCCTGCAGTGGTGCAGCACCAAGCAGGAGTGAGGAGAAAACTCCTTAAAAAGACATGCATACGTCATTGAAGAGAAAATCTCTTTCCCTTTCATACTCTCAAGACAACCAGAGGGAACACAGTAAAATGTAGGACTGCAATGGCCTACTCAGGTTATTCAGTGCAATACCCTCCAATTATGGGCATCACTGAATACGTGCTTAGTGTCCAGTATTAGCAAAATCTCCACTCTACACCGCTACATGCCATTGGCCACAAAGAACTTCTGAACAATCTATAAAAAATTTAAGCTATTATGTCAGAAGGACACCCTGGGAAATGGTCCTCAGGGACAAGGGAATGGAGCAAAGCTGGCAGATCTTTAAGGACGCCTTCCATAGAGCGCAAGAGCTCTCAGTCCCCAGGTGTAGGAAATCAGGCAAGGAAGAGAAGAGACCAGCATGGCTGAATCGAGACCTGCTGGTCAAACTAAAGGGCAAGAGGGAGCTGCACAGGCAGTGGAAGCAGGGACAGGTATCCAGGGAAGAGTACAGGGACGCTGCCCGGTTGTGTAGGGAAGGCGTCAGGAAGGCCAAGGTGCGGCTGGAGTTGAATTTGGCAAAGGATGTGAAGAATAACAAGAAGGGCTTCTACAGGTATATCAACCAGAAAAGGAAGGTTAAAGAAAGCGTGCCTCCCCTGATGAACA
>VYZW01043407.1:5247-29890 GCA_013401315.1 Balaeniceps rex | reverse complement strand
GGTGAGACCCCACCTGGAGTACTGCGTCCAGCTCTGGAGCCCTCAGCACAAGAAGGACATGGAGCTGTTGGAGCGGGTCCAGAGGAGGGCCACGAAAATGATCCGAGGGCTGGAGCACCTCTCCTACGAGGACAGGCTGAGAGAGTTGGTGCTGTTCAGCCTGGAGAAGAGAAGGCTGCGGGGAGACCTTATTGTGGCCTTTCAGTACTTAAAGGGGGCATATAGGAAAGATGGGGACAGTCTTTTTAGTAAGGCCTGTTGTGACAGGACAAGGGGTAATGGTTTTAAACTAAAGGAGGGGAGATTTAGGCTAGATGTAAGGAAGAAATTTTTTACAATGAGGGTGGTGAAGCACTGGCACAGGTTGCTGAGAGAGGTAGTGGAGGCCCCATCCCTGGAAACATTCAAGGTCAGGTTGGACGGGGCTCTGAGCAACCTGATCTAGTTGATGATGTCCCTGCTCAGTGCAGGGGGGTTGGACTAGATGACCTCTAAAGGTCCCTTCCAACCCAAAGCATTCTATGATTCTATGTAACAAGATCAAAATCCACAAAAAAAACCCACCACCCTATCACGTGCAATGGGAAGAGAGAAGGAAAGCTCACAAGTCCAGTTGTTAGCCCAACTGCCTCCAGCAGCAGAGCACTGGTTTGGTGAAAATCCACAGAGAAATAGGGTCCATGGCACCTCCCTAAAACAGTGGTTACCAATATGATTTTGGGAGAAATTTCTTATGCCAGGTGACTGAGACACAACATGCAGACCATCACAAGACTGCTCAAAATTCTTGGGAGTGTCAGCACTGCTGTCGTGGTTTAACCCAGCGGCAGCTAAGCACCACACAGCCGCTCGCTCACCCGCCCCCCGCCCCTGGTGGGATGGGGGAGAGAATCGGAAAAAAAGTAAAACCCGCGGGTTGAGATAAAAGCAGTTTAATGAGACAGCAGAGGAAGAGAAAGTTATAATAACAATAATAATAATGATAAAAGAATATACAAAACAGGTGATTCACAATGCAATTGCTCACCACCCGCTGACCAATGCCCAGCCAGTCCCCGAGCAGCGATCGCTGCCCCCCAGCCAACTCCCCCCAGTTTATATACTGAGCATGACATCATATGGTATGGTATGGAATAGCCCTTTGGTCAGTTTGGGTCAGCTGTCCTGGCTGTGCCCCCTCCCAGCTTCTTGTGCACCTGGCAGAGCGTGGGAAGCTAAAATGTCCTTGACTAGGGTAAGCACTGCTTAGCAACAACTAAAACATCAGTGTGTTATCAACATTATTCTCATACTGAATCCGAAACACAGCACTATGCCAGCTACTAGGAAGAAAATTAACTCTATCCCAGGTGAAACCAGGACAACTGCCCATTCAACATGTCATCTCACACATTGCTTAGTTCTCCAGGACTCAATGGCAGAAACCCCTGAAGCACGCATTAATAAAATAGAAAGATCGTGCAACAAATTCAATCAGTAGATGACAAACAAGAGTTCTGTCAGGCCACAAAGGGAGCACCAGCAAACTGACTACCCAAAAGCTCTGTTGTAGGTTTTAATTTCTGTCTCCCTGCAGTTTAAAATAATCTAGTTCCTTAACCCCACTAGCCTGTTCAGAAGCAGAAGACTTCAAACTGTGAGACTCACATGGACACCACAGCAGGGGTACAAAGAGGAGGAGGGAATGGATTTCCACCTCATCTGAAGAAAAAGATGCTGGGAGTAGGGAAGATCAGGAAAAGTAGAGACTGAAGCAGGACAAACAGGGAAATAGCAGGGGGATGCTAGAGATGTTATCAATGGCAAAGTGCAGTGTGATAATAACAAGGACAGAAGTAGGTCACGGAGTATGGATCTACCTCCTGGATGCTGCTGCTGCACTGCCAGTGCAGGGCATTTTTGAGGCAGTGTCACTGAGAGCCCAAAATATCTCCTACCTGTCTCCTGTCCTCGCCCCTCCCTGTAAGCTGAGTTTTCGAGCTGTGTGGCTGAGTGCCAGCCAGCACAGGGTCCCACAGTCTGAATTGTGCTATGAGTTTAGTTGTTGCTGTTGTTGTTGCTGTTTTAAGAAGTGCCTCCGCTATCAGAGCATCATGTACAAGTTTGACCTATATAACAGACCAAGTAGGTCACTGAGTGCACATTGGACCATGACAAATTGATTTTGAACCATCACTTATCTGGCTCTGTTGCTGTCAAGGAGGATACATCAGTGTGATTAATAAATTATTTACCAAATAGATAAAAGCATGCTTCCCCCACCAGAGATTCTGGACGGTTTATTGTTTTAAGCTGCTGCGCTAATTGGGCTGTACGTTCACTTGCAGTTCCAAGAGGGATGAACATTAGAGGAACAATGCTCTTTACTGCACACAGTGGTGACACAGCAGAGGCATCCCGTGAATGCTTACAACAAATGATGCTCAGTTTAGTGTTTTCCTGGCGCAGCTCCCAGCACCCCCTCCTCGCACTGGTCTCCATCCAGAGCTGCCTTCAGCACAGGGGGGAGAGCTGGCCTCATGCAGGCACTGAAATGTTTTACCTCAAGCTTCACTAAGAGGTGAGGGACAGCTTTGAGACTCCACTCTGTAGCCTTCTCTCTTTATCTCAACAATGATCCTAGATTGCTTCCCCTGGGAACTAAACCATCACAGTCAAGAAACCACCCTAACAGGCAGGAGAAAGAAAGGGATGGCCAAGCCTTTTTCCCAACTAAGCAGCCTTTGCTCCATCCCTCTCTGAACTCAGAAAAACACCCCAACCCCTACAAACCCCCCAAAAAACCCGAAAAGACAAAATAAAATATATTCTGCAGGCAGTCAGGAGGAAAAAAAATACAGGACTCCCTTCTGCTCTCAAGGTATATATCATCTGGCTGCAGGGTGCCAGTTAGTAATACTGACTCCTGTGGGGTTATTCGTGCCCTTGGGTAAAATAACAGATCTCCAAAGAGGCTTAAAGCAAATGAAGCTCTTAGCAACTTAATGATTTTTTGAGAAGGAGGAAGGAGGAAAGGCAGCAGAGAGGGGGGAAAAAAGGGAAAAATAGGGAAACCACCGTTCTAATTGTAGCAGAGAGATAGAAGTAGAATGCCTGCCCTTGCCAGAAACTATTTGCAGCATCCAAGCATTCAGCTTTTTCTTTCCGCAATGCCTTGAAAACCCCTACAAAGGAATCCTGGCTGTGCCAGATTCTCACAGGAGAGAGAGTCTGGCTGGATTTGGGGTTATTGAAGAAAAGTGCTTGAGAACCACAGTCCTAGATAAAGATGTATAATGTCCTGGCACTTGAATCTATTTATTAGCCTCTTTCCTGTGGGGTATCCACTAATCCTGATCACTAGAGAAAAAGACTATATTATAATGATTCTTAATTAGATACAGATGCCACAGATTGATTCATTATTTCCATGTGCTGCTGTCAGTGTTCCGTGCAGTGTTTTCAGTTTCATTAAGCTAGTATGCTAAATTCCTGCATGAGCTGTCTCTGTTATCTAAGACAGCCCCTCTGCCCCCAGCAACACTTTTTGCCCAAGCAACTCTACGTCTGATTTCTTTTATAAACCTTATCTGTGGCATTCCTCTTCGCTGCTATTGTTTTATACTGGAGGACAATTGTTCACCTTCAGAACCTGAGTTTGTCCTCAGTGAAAAAAAAACTTTTAAGGAAGGGAAACTGCAGTGTAATCTAAAATGCATTTTAATCACTGCAACTAATTATGAAGAGTGGTAAATCAGTAAGGGTCAGAGCTCTAGCACCTTACTCCAAATGACAAACAGTAGTGCAGCTGATTGTAATGGGATTACTCCTGTGAGTAGCTGCCCATTAGTTTCACTGGGAGATTCATAGTCTCTTTGAAAAACTGCCTGAAAGATCATTAATAAAAGAATAATTAACAAGGAAATTGAAGCCATTATTTCAAGAATTTCTGCAAACAATGGAAAAACTTCATTTATGGTGGAGACAATGAATCAGGGCAGTGAAAATCTGGGTAGCTCTGTATTGCTGATTGATACCAACAGGCATAATCTCATTTTAGGGCAGGTGGGGTAGGAGGAAAAAGAGATCTTTTTATGGATACATGAACCAAATTGATCATTAAATCAGAGGAGAAAACAAACATTAAGACAAGAAATGACCTTTTATGTATTAAGTGCTTTGATCCTCAGGAATTTTGAAAGGGACCAGATTTTCTCAACCCTCATTGCTTTTGTGAAATAACATCTGATATTCTTCCATTGAAATAAATGAAATGTTTCTGAGAAGCTTATATTAATTAAGCCGTCATTGAACCTAAGGTAGGTGACTGTCAAAACCCAACCTGACTCATCAGTTCATCTGGGAGTCTTCTCAGAAGACAGGAGGGTAGCTCCGAGGCAAACTAGTCAAGTGAAGTGCCCCAGGGAAGCAATTCTGGGCTTCCCAGACTGCTGGGCTCCGTGCAGTGCTACCAGCACGGAACAGGATGTCTCGTAGCTGTGGTTTATCAGCTCCTGGGCAATGCTACAAGAATGCAATTGCTCTGTGCATACCTGAAATCCTTCCACTGGTGGATGGATGGGGCGTTTCTGCTCTGAATCTTGGGGCTGTTGTGTTACCCTGAGCAGAACCAGACCACCACTGCCTGCATTCACTTGTGTAGACCTGCCTGTGCTTTCTGTCTTTCAGCCTATCTGTATTATGTCTTTACAGCATGAATGTACCAAAATCTAGGAAGACAGACATGAGGAGGCCTACTTTACACATGCCACTTCTTATACTCTTTTCTAAGATTCATAGCTAGAGATGGGATGTGGGGCTGGATGGACCACCTGATAGCTGGGCCACTCCTAATGTTGGAACACTCTACCTGTTTAAGGAAACAAAAGGCACAGGTTTGATTTGTTCAGCAGGCTTCATGCAAGCTGTCAGGAAGACAAGTTGAGCAAGGTTGTGAGGACGTCCATTCAAGATGTACTTAAAATTCACCACCCCTTGCAAAACAAAAATCAGTAGAGGTTCCCTTTGACTCCATGACACCTTCAGGGCTCTGCATTTTAGATGGTTATTTTAAAGAGTGAACCAGATCAAAAAATTACGTATGAAGACCTAGTTACTTCTTTTGCTTCTCCCACACTTACTTATTTTTCTCAGCAACATTACTCTGCCTCCTACATTTTACCAGAACATTTCTTGCTGGAAAAGTGGGAAAGGAAAATAGTTCTCCATCAGCAGAGAAAACTCCAAAGTGTGTGATTCCCTGAGCCCTGAGGCTTTGCTATGAACACGTGTGGAGATCTGAAACACGTATTGCTGCCACCAACGACTGCCACTTCTGCATGGCATGACCCAGACTTGTGTCCACACATTTAAAATAATGAGATTGCATAATGTATGTGACCTTGCAACCTTACTGGTTAACAAAATGCCTGAAACACCTGATCTGGAGCCCTGAATCTCTCAGGTATGCCAGAGTCTATTAGTACCCCTGGAGGCTGCATGAAATACAGCCCATATTCTCCCAAAATCTCTGCACATGCAGGCAGAGATTATCTTCAGACATGCAGGACAGAAAGAAAACGTAAGGTAATGCAAAGGTAAATTCACATTTTATTCTATAAAAAACTTCAGCCAATACATATGGAAAACCTCTGGACAGGCTTCACATCTGAATCACTCAAGATATTTGTCTGTCTGTTAGGACATATGATATGGATACTGTGTACAAGTACTCAGCTATAAAGGAAAGGAGAAACTCATTGTTATACTATGAACTTTTGTTACTGATTTCTGTTGCTTATTTTTTAACATGACAATCCAAGTTAAAAAAACACAAGACAAATGGCATTTGCAACATTTGCAAAGAAACACCTATTTCTAAAAAAATCCAGGAAAACTTAATTAGGAAAAGACATCTTGTAAAAAAAGAAAAAGAAGGCAGTGTACTTGATTTTAAATTGTGTCAGTTAAAAATGTCAAGCAATAGGTTGTTGTAGTGAAATGGGCTTTTGTCTCTTAAAGACTTGATGTATAATTAAGAGTTTTTGTAGTAGATGATGTTACTGTGCTCAGTTCCCATGAATCCCCGTGCTGTTTTCCCTAAAGCTACACAAAGGCGTGGAAAAAGTGAGCAGCGAGGGGAAGAAAAAAAAAGTGCCATTAGATTCTTCTATTGTTTATTGTATTTGACCAGGGAGTTTACCTTTCTTCTTTTTTTAATCTTGATATTTTTTTTTTGTCTTTCATTAAAGTGCAGTGTCCTCTAGTTGATAGTATTTGGGCATCTTTCCCAAGTCTGCCTGACAACATCAATGGTTAGCTGTTGAGCTGCAGTGACCCCGTAAGCAAGCTGTCCTCTGGTATTCTGGCTGCACCTACTATTACTCAAGCAGTGGGAGCCAAACAAATACGACATTTGGATCTTTCCTACTTGTTCTCCAAAGCGCCCCACCAAGCCTGGTGTACGCACATGCTGTATGAGGAATCGACAATTCCCTGCGATTACACAGCGGGACACAAGCACTGGCAGCAGAGCTGAGAACTTAACTCTGGGGTATACGGGGCTGACAAATGCAGAGACATATTGATCCTCGGCAGTCTGTCTCATCAGCAAAGTAGTAATGGTCTGCATATTAACACAACAGCCTATGAGGTTACAAAAGACAAGAAAGGACGCTGGAGCTTAATGCCTAGAGGATGAGCATGCTGTGCTAGCTCCACACGTAATGCAGAAGGTTAACCAGCCACCATTGCTTGGCTCAGAGGCCAACCTTGCCAATGTTTATTTAAGCAGAAGGATTAAAAATGATCACTTTTGCTGAAATGTTTGTGGCAGGCTGGAAATCATCAGGGCGAGCAAGTAAATTGCAAACTAGCAAGAGCTAGCAAATTAAGCAAAAGAAAAATGAGTTCCATGGATGTTGGACAAAAGTATTGGTTAAAAAGTACTGATTACAAAACTACTATTGTTTAATGAATGCAAATGTCTTCAGCTGGCATCAAGGAGAGAATCAGCTCTCGCTCGGTTCCTAGACATGCAGATGACAGATGATAATTCTCTGTCTTCTAAGTATAAACTGGAGGTATCATTGTAATCACCAGTCCAGTGCCAGTTCAGTGCCAGGGAAGTGCTTCAGTGACACTGAGGAACGATGCTACAGTGTTTGCTGATTTTGAGTGATTAATACTGCAGAACGTCTCTTGCACTCATCCTCCCTTTATAGAATCTGTGTAGGTCTGGAAGCTGTGCAAGAATCAGGCTGCATAATCAAAACTTCAGAGAAGAGAAGTTCAATTATTTCATCAGTGTACACATCTGTCTATTACCTGTAAAAAGAGGAGTGTAAAAACACTCAATGATGATGATATCCTGTGAAGTTTCAGGTTTCTATCAAAAATCCTGAGTGGACTTGAAACAAGGCATTGTGGAAGACTGGGGGTTTTGACAGATTATTGCTAGAAAAATGTGAACACTGAACTACTATTTTAGCATACCTTTGCAAACAATTAATATTATTTTAAAATAGAAACACTGTAATACTGTTATTAAATTATGAATTTTGTCATATGCTACATCTCATACATTATAATACTATTAAGATAAATACCATGGTTAATGATCAAATAACACTACAGAATTATTTTAATTCTTGATTATCAGTATCTTTTTTAATATCACTGGGTGGGTGCTGTTAACACTTTCCATTACAATTTCAGGATGCCCATTCGTTATGTCAGAATTTCTCATGAAACAGAAATTCTGTTTCCCAGGAAACCCCAGAGGCCTTTTCTGTGTGTTTTTTTACTTTTTCTATTTGCTTTTGGTTATGATTTTTCTAGAGATTTGTAGGCAGATTCTCATGTAGGTTGTCTGGACTCCAGGGTAAAGAGGTCTTCAGGCTACTTGTAGGGTGTCTGAAAATACGGTTTACATTTGTTAGAGAGATATTTGTTCTTTCACCAAAAAAAAAAAGGATTTGAAAATTAGGAAAAACTGAAAAAATTCTTTTGTAGCTCACAGTAATCCTGGCTGATGGTTAGGGCTCTTAGTCACCACACTCACATAAATGCAACCTATCTGCCTCAACAGCCAGGTATGCCTGGGATCTAAATTAACTGCTAAGTACTTTGTGAGGACATTCTGCATTAGATGATGAAGACAAAGAAGATTAATTCAATGATTTCATTATAATTTTAGTATCATAGTGCATCGCTGATATTCTTGCACTTCTGAATGCCAGGGATAATGGAAAGAAACTAAAAATATAAAAAAAGACTATATTTAGGCCTACTGAATACCATTTAAACTCATCATACTCCTTACAGTCTCTGTTGCCTTCTGAACCGGTGAAACTCAAGGGCTGTACTTTACCCATAATCAGGAAGGGAAAAACTCTTGAAACAAGTGGGGAGGGAGGAGGGGGAGCAGCTTGACACCGAGCCATTGCTCCCACTTGCAGACCTCTGCAGAATGAGTAGAGGAAGATGAACATGGTCAACAAGGTTTAGGGTAGGGCTCGTTTCAGGGTAGGAAAGGTACCACTGCATCAGTACAGTACGCGGTGTTGAACTGTCCACACAAGATCTAGGAATGTCTTCCTGATCCAAAGCCCTTGGGGGCTGAATTCAGTCCTTTTTTGATAGAGGTTGTTTACACAGCCCAGTGAGAAATGTCCTCTAGCCCCTACCTGCTGGTCTGGTACATTGATTTCAATGGCAACATCTCAATATAACTGAGATCAAAATCTGCCCTCATGGGATAAAGCAGACTTTTAAATTGCATTTCTATTATGGGCTTTAATCATAGTCTTGACATTTTCTCTATACATTCTTGTGTCTGAATGAAATATTTTCATTTTTTTTATAGAATCAAGGAACACTGCAGACTCAGTTGGATCGATGGACTACATTATAGCCAATAATATTGATTCTACTATATTCAGTAAGGTAATGTCCAGCACTGAAAATGTTAATGTTCAACACTTACTAGATTATTAGACATACTGATAGTAACAAAAATAATTAATAATTTAAAGTTCAATTGTATTGCCAATGAAGTGGGTTAGTTGCACATTCTTAGTTGAAATCAAGGCTCAGACAGCATTCTATTTCACAGCTTTAGCAAAGGACACATTGGAATAATTATAAAACATATAGTCTTGTTTGCTTGCTAAAAGTCTGTCAGTTATAGCCCAGTTGTAACTGACAATTCTTTTAAAAATCTTCTTTTTTTTTATTTATGAAAACCAAATTTTTCCCGCAACAGGGCCTGTTAAAAAGTTTGTCCTCATCTTTCTTATAAGCCCCCTTTAAGTACTGAAAGGCTTCAACAAGGTCTCCCTGAAGCCTTCTCTTCTCCAGGCTGAACAACCCCAATTCTTTCAGCCTTTCTTCATAGGAGAGGTGTTGCACCACTCTGATAATTTTTGTGGCCCTCCTCTGGACTCGCTCCAACAGGTCCATGTCTTTCCTGTGCCGAGGACTCCAGAGCTGGATGCGATACTCCCAGGTGGGGTCTTAGAAGAGCAGAGTAGAGGGGCAGAATCACTTCCCTCAACCTGCTGGCCACGCTTCTTTTGATGCAGCCCAGGATACTGTTGGCTTTCTGGGCTGCGAGTGCACATTGCTGGCTTGTGTCCAGCTTTTCATCCACCATCCCAGTTATAAATGACCTTTATGGTGCAGAGCAGCTCTTTGAATCTCAGGCATTCCTTCCACACCTCATGTCAGGGTGGCGCTTTCCTTGGGGATGGTAGGGTCTGTCCCCAACAGCTATTTATATCCCTTGGTAAAATCTCTGTGTTATTTTGCTTTTACATGAAGCACAGACATGGTGCATGCTGACACCAAGCCCAGCAGCACAGGACAGTGGAGCAGGAGGAGTACACCCGAATAGGCAGTGCACTGACCCTGCACAGTAGCCATCAGTGGGGCTGAACCCAGATTTACAGGGACAGGCAATGAGGTCTGAGATCAAAAAGGGTCACACAGGAAAAAGTCACAAGATCTTTTACAAGTAAATGGCCATTTTTTCTTTTCCAGATTTGTAATGACAAAATATTCTCATTTTGTTTCTATTTCTTGATGATGAATAACCCGTGCTGTTCTTGTTTTGTGCAGTATTGTTCTTTTAAGCTGCTGCATGCCCATACACATCAAATACATACATATTGAATTATATATACTTGCACACACATACACACAGAAAGTTTACCACAAAATTTTCTATTGGGATCTCCAGCAGCTAAGAAGCATTAAACCTGTCACTGATTCAGGTGATAGCCCTAAACACGAGGTTACAGGCTTGACTGAAACTAAATGATGTTTTTTTCTCCATGTCCTCATTTTTAATTATCTGTACAAAGGAGACCTGCTACAACAGTGCCCTCACCTCAAAAAAGCCTCAAAGCCAAACCATATATAGAAACATCAGTAGTATTTGCAAAATGCAAAAAGCTTAAGCCATTTTTCATTCCTCTACCAGTACTGTCTGTGACTTACCCTTTGGCTTTGCAGAGGTTTAAAGTGGCCATTTGCAAGCTAACAGGCAGCAGGCAGTTCTCCCCCTGAAAAAGCTGCCTGCAACTGCAGACTTATTTAAATGTGAATGTGTAGCTGGTCTCCTGCATGCAAAATAAAGCAGGTGCTAAAATATTAAACCCTACCAGTGTCCACTATTCATTGCATCCAACCGGTGCTGTCAGAAGCAAGCTGCTTGACTAACCAGGGCCTGTGATTTAGTATGACATCTCAACTCTAATTACTCCCTCCTCCTGATTCATTTTCTCAGCCTCCGATTTTCAAACTCTGATAACATGGATTCAAGGCGCTGTGGTGGGTATGGTTTTGTGCAGGAGAGCTAGAAATGCACTTGCTTCTGAATGCAGAAGATAGTGAATCACCTTGGGGCCCCTGAAATTATTTGCTACAAAGCTAAGTGTTTCAAGGGGCAATTTAACCTGCTCTTGGGTGTCTTTGTGGTGTCCTGGCAGATTCATCAAGTCTCATGCACTAAGCATGGGTGTCACGCAGTTGGCTCCTACCCTAACTGTCCGCACAGGCCACTGTCACCCACATAGCCTCTCTGCTGCTCTGCTCCATCTGCTGGGCACAGATATGCCTTTTTCTGGCATGAAGGATCACAAAAGTGACAGCACTGGTATTATTCCCCCATGCAACGCTGCGTTCAGATTTGTGACAGGGGATGGATCAGGTCATGCAGCAGGGCAGCCCCAGACTTCCCCACTGCACGTCTGGACCATAAGAAAACCACAGATAACAAATTGCAAAGAAAACCATCAGAAGCATTTTGAATAAATATACTCTGCTGCAGGGTTAACCTGCCCATATACCTTACATTTCACCAAGAATAGTCCCCAACGTCCTATGAATCAACAGCACAGGCAATAAGAAACAACAGCATCTTTAAAGCTCCTTGCAAGCCGCTATTTTCTCTAGCAATATGTTTTTCTGTGTTGAAGAAAGTGAACATTTTCTTGACCTTACTAAAATATTATGATCTTCTGAAATTTGCCAGTGACATCAGAAATAACAGAGACTTTCTTTTTGGAAAGAAGAGGGGAAAAAACCCTACTTTATTCTATTTCTTCTTTATTTTTCAGAGGAGAAAGTCAAAACTTGAAAGTCTTTCACATCAAAATGAAAACAAAATTTTCCAGACTATTTAGAAATGTTCTACCAATTTTTTTACAGCCTCCACACACTTTAGAAGGTTAAAATACAAACTCTAAGGGTATTCAGGGTTGATTTTGGCCAGCTAACTTGTATTAATCACATTTTCCCAACATTTTTAGGTTAGGTTGATTTCAGTGTTAGCAGTGCAGGAAAAGCATACATTTTTCCTAGGAAAATACATCCCATAGACCATTAAAGCTGCCAGTTATTAAACACAGAGGCATGGGATCTAGAAAGTGTTTCCCCAAAGTCCACATTTCAGGTTATGTGACAGGAGCATGCCCCATGTCAGGTAATGTATTACGATGCTGGTGGTGTGCCACTGCTTGTAGGTTGATCATATGAAATACTTCCCTTGCTATCTGTGAGTTGTCAGTTCCTTGCAAATGCCTCCTGATACCAAAGTATCTCATTTAACTTTCACAGTCCCCTTCCCAAGAACTACTGCCCAATGAAGCACTGAGCACCTGCCTTCTACTTCCTGAGTAAAGCAACTTGCCTTCCCTCCTACTAGAAATATTTTTTGGTGCATGCAGCAAATTTCTCACCAAATAAAAAAACAAAGTCATGAAACTGCAATGGCAAAATCCGATGTTAAAAATTTTATCTGTAGAGCGCAACAATCAGGCTTGCCCTTCTGCAGCTCCCAAGCAGCTCTGGACACCCTCCACTCGCTCTTTCTTCAGATAGAAGTGGGTCTTCTTTGTAACCCGTAAATTATTATTTTGTCCAGCTGTCACCACTGCCACATGCACTGGGCTTACTAAGGAGTATATGCAAGATGGAGAATTTCTCAGAGAACAGCGAATCCATCCTGGTATCAACAATGATTCCTATAAACAGGGACATTGAAAGCGTCTGAAGTAAAGCTGGACAGATCAGGTCTGTACCATTTATCACTCATGATGGATACCTAAGCCTTCACAGCTTTTTTCTATGAAAATTTTCTTTGGTAATCCATGATCTCGATCCATGGATGGGTGATTTACATGCAATCTGCAAATTAATTGTCTCTAATAATAGTCCCAGACTAGAAACACAAAATAACATGTCAGCATTTCCCCAAAGCCAAGACTGCAGATTTCCAGTATTTCCTCTCCTATGTGGGACAGCTCACAGGACGTTCTTTCTCCTTTTCTGTTCTTTTTTTCAGTCTTTCTTTATTGACTTTCTCTGTGAGCTTACTGGTCCTGTTTCCCATTGCAAAACACTGATTTTACAAACAAATATTACCAGTAACTTCCGTTTGAATGGGTCAAATTTTCATTTGGGGCAAATAAAAATAATTCCTCTACATTGAATTAATTTGTTATCATTATTTATTAAGTTCAATCTGCTACTTCTAAGGATTCAGTCAAGATAAGGCCCCTTTTCTGCTGTGCATTTTACAAATATACAACAATATATTGTTCCTGCTCCAGACTATTTATTGTCCAGATAGACAAAGGACAAGGCAAAAGCAAATAACATACAAGGAAGTCAAAAAGAAAGAAAGAAAAAAAATGCCATCAGTTGTAGTTCTGGCTATTTATATTGTTTAGGAACAGGATTGCATTTTTCTTACCAGATCGGAATGTACAAGCTTCTTTCTTGGTGTTTAGTCCTATTAAGGAAAGTAAGAGAGACATCTATACCCATTTTCTGCTACATATTTATTCTGTGCAATGGCTTGTGAAAGAAAATGCTGACTGTTTTTTCTAGCTCTGAAGTCTTTTCACAGTGTGTGGGGGAAAGAACAGAGACTGAAATTTAATGTTGCTGTTGAATTTACCAGTACCTTTAGATCTCAAACTATAGCATCATTTTAAACCTTGGACAGTGAGTGGGGGCTGGGCAGCTTTATACAGCCTTCTCCCTTGTGTCAGTCCTACAATCCAGTTTCTGGATGCCTCTGATGTGCACTCACCAGCCCCTGGTCCCCATGGGAGGAATGGGGCTGTGGCTGTTTGCAGCAGCTGAGGTGCTGTGGGTTCGGCATGGGGCGTGAGGATAGTGGGTGGCTGTTAAACCCCCAGAGAAAGAGAAACCATCTTCCTCAGACAAGGCAGAGGTCTTCTGGGTGACCTTTGATGGCTCCGCCACTCTGTTGTGAATCATATGAGAGCTCACAAGGTGCTTTGCATTTCCATTTCTGGCTGAAAATACTGGAGAAGAAAGCTACCTTTTCCTTTTCTTGCTCCAAAATCTGTCTGTAATATACACCAGGGACATGTCGTGGTGTATGAAACCAGGACTGATTTAAGATCAAATCTAAAAAGAAAAAATTGGAGTTCTGTTCATTGTAAGCTGCCTATTCTTTGTTACTCTGTGCCAGCCTGTATGTATATGAGCTTGATTAAAGATCATAATACAAATAACTTAAAAATTTCTATTTCTTCCTTTTTCAACACCACCATACAATATAATTGTATGATTTCTAGAGGGTACTTAAAAATGAATTATAGGGTGTTTTCTTCAAATTCTTGGTCGCAAGTGAACTACCTAGCTTAGTATTGCATTCTGTAAATACCATTCCAAATAATCATGAAACGTCCTATAATTCAATTATAAATAACCTCTGAGAACCATAAAATGATATATTCTAGGCTGGTGACACGAACAGATGTATTCACCATCCTGCCTGTAAAATGAAACCTAAAACAAACCCAGCATTTTCGCTTGCTTTTGATCCATAATGTGCCTCTGTGCATGAAAAATACAATGGAGCCTATACAGCCTGTAATGCTCTCCTTGAAAAGAGTCCTTCTCAGAAAAACAAAGTTAAAATCAAAACAAAACAAAAAAATCAGTATGTTTCCCACAAAAAAAATAAATAATAAAGGCCTTTACTCAGCAGTGGTTGAGATACAGATATGCAGGAAAAATTAACAACCATTGCATGAAAAGATGTATTTGTCTGACACTTATTACAAAAATCATGATGTGACATTTTTAAGGACGGTGTTTTACTGTTACTTATGTATTAACTTCTGAGGCCTTCTGATCTTGATGCTCGGTGCAAGAAGCCCTCTTTGCACTACCAATTAGTAAAACAGGGGTTTACAAGAAATGAAAATTAGGCAAATCAACGGGGCAAACCTAACTTGGGGAGAAGGACTGTTCTTCACCAGGTGACCAAAAGCTCAATAAATCTGTGCTTAACACAGACATCTTCTATCAAATTTTGTCCTAAAAGTCAAGATAAGAAATCATAGACAGCAGAGTAAGCAGACATTTAAAATACAAAGGCACTGTTGTTGCTGTTGTTTAGCTCAACGTTTGCGGTGCTCAGATGAAAAAAGACATGCAGTATAAATACGCAGGACCAAGACAGGCATAAAATTTTATACTGTAAAGCAAAGCTTAAAAAGGAGCCAATAAGTAGCACCCAGGGTTGCAGTAGGTTAATGGTGGTGAGAGAAATTAAACAAGGTAGAAAGCTATATTCTGGCAGAGTCCCCCCATTACGTGGTGTGGAGCACACACAATACTAACCCACAGGCTCTGCCCCTTGCAGCATCACCTGCACCTCCACCATGGCCTGAGGCTCCTACAGCTGTGAGCCTGAGCTTGTGGGGATCTACTAGAAGACTGCTCATGAGTGTGAGCCTCACAAGGATGGGTGGCCTTCATCAGGGATGAAGCCATCTGACACTATTTGTGTCATCAGAGCAGAACAGAGCTGTAGACATTTTGATAAGATGTAGAAAAAGATGAGTTGGTTAAGCACAGGATACCATGCTGGGCTTGGTGGATTTGATTCCTGAAAAGCCTGGGTGAAGCCTCACAAATGTGTCATCTTGGGTGTCACTGTGGCACCCAACACCACTCTGTTTTTTTAGCTCTATCACCAAGTGGGAGGAATAAAATTGATGATCTTCTCCTTACATGTTTGATAAATAAGTGCTACTGTTTTCCTGAAAGCACCTGTTTCTTTCCTACATTTCTTCTTCGGAGATTTTTTTAAAGAATTTTTTGCCTGAGAAGCAGCTGAATTCCAAATCCCAGGTCACCCCCCATCTGTTTGCAGAAAACAAGCTAGTTAATTTTGGGAACGCTAAAAAAGAGTTCTAAAAAGCCTCTTCCACATTGATGCTCCCCAACACTGGAAGGCAAAGTGTATGGGGGAGCAACAGTTGGTGGAACAATTTTATTTGTGGTATGAGAAACTGGATAAGTGTTCTTGTGAGGACACATGATAAATGTTAAAGGCAGATTCGATGATTGCCTTTTCCCTCTTGGGCTATTATTGCCTACATATTGCACAGCTGGTACTGACTACCAATAATGTGTGTTTAGCTATTTTAATATTAATTTTTGGAATAGGGTTGCAGAGACTCCCCATTTTGTGTTTGTAGCTCTGTAGGTGTTTGTAACTTTGCAGGTTTCCATCTGCAAGCAAACTCATGCTCACTTCTGGGCAGAGCATTTCCAGGAAGGCACAGGTAAGCTGAAGGGAGCTTTGAGAAAAAGAACAAAAATTATTGTGAGGCTGCAAGGAGTGATATATAAAAGAGATAAGTATGCACAACTTGACTAAACAATGACTAATTGCTAGGGCAATTCTGAAAGGAGTCTTAATTGATTTATCTGAAGAATGCTCAAGGCTTCTTTTAAGATGCTTTACTATTAGAATTATTTATCTGTCTAGGTTAAGGGTACAACTGAAGACTTCTGTCCTCATTTGACGGTTGAAATTAGGGAAAACTAAACACACACAGAACCATAAACATCACAGGGTTATTCAGATGCCAGTGGCTCTTAAAATATTCTTACGTGAATAGTCCTGTGTGTCACCAGAGGAAGCTAATGGGTGTCCTAGAGTCTCAGGAGGCGATAAACAAAGACATTAAATGATAATGGTTACAGGAGTCTTAACAGTGAATTAGTCTAGTCCAACACACAGAACGACATAGCTTGTGAATTGCTGTATAGTGGGGAGCACCAGCCATGAATTCTGGGTAAGCTGGCTTGATACAACATGCAATGAAACTTGTTAAATGTGGGGAGAGAGGATATGGTATTACTTCCAAAAAGTTAAAAATATTAGTTCATAATGCTCAGATGGTATGAAATGCCATAGCTGCATTGACTTCAGCGGCACTGTGTTGATTTGCATTAGATGAAGTTCTGTCCCTAAATTCTTTAAGAAAACCCAGAATGAAACTATAATGAATTTATTTTTGGAAGGACACCATCTGGTGTTTTATTGCTAGCTGACAAGAAGTAGGAAAGGATAGTCTGACTGCTGATTGCAAGAGCAGTGCAGGATTTGCTTTTAACAAGGGCTAGTGAGGATGTGGTTAATCAAATATCTCTTTTTAACAGGTCCCCTCACAATCATCTACAAGCTGGAGATGAGCTCAAACCAAATCCAGTGACCTGGATATCATAAATTGTCTCTCTTTAAAAGTGGTGTAAACTAGGAATAATGGCACAATTCTGTCATGCTTCAGAAGCAAATTAACCCCTTGTCTAGATCTCTATTGTGCCTAACCAATCATCTCCACTTCATGGCTTCAATATTCCTGTTGATAATAAAGCTGGCTCTGAATATAAGCTAAGCCACCTTTCAGAATTCATAACCCAGTGTAAAACTGAGGAACTTGAATCCTTGTCTGGATGTTGATTTCATTGCATTCTCTGATTACCTTCATTTTTTTCCATGACTCTTCTTCTACACTATAAATATTTTTTCCAGTTTTTCCAGCACATAGTTCTCTGTAGAACTATCCCTCATACCACATTACACCACAATGTACAATCAAGGTAAAGGTAGCTTTTCTACAATGCTGTTGATTAATTTTGGGAAAAGAACATTTAAGGTGTGATTTTAATTTTTTAAATATTGTACTTGTGTCAGATGCACCTCCTTTTGATTCCTGTTCAATGATAATTTTAGCAGAGCCTTTAGGTAGAGACATCAGATAAAGGGACAGCAGAACCTTTCTGAGAAAGATTAAATGATGGTGCTCTGAGAGGCAGCCAGTTTTTTCTTCATTTCAAGCAACAGCCAGACACAAAGCAAGTGCCAAAACAGTGTCTGAGGAGACAAGCACGAGTGTGAGATATTTAGTAAGGGAGAGCTAAGAAAACAAAATGATTGTTTTATTTGCCTATCTTTATCATGAAATGCAGACATGACTGAGTGGTGAGACTACAACAGAAAGTGAAGGCACAACTTCTCCTATGGAAATGCACATTTTAGATAGAGGCTCAGCAAAAGAACCTTTATTTCAAGGCATTTGTATTAATTTGTGTGATTAGTAAGCACCATTTTGTAGGATGTAGTAAGAATAAAAGCCACTGTGAGAGCTGATCTGAAGTCTCCTCATCTGCTTGTGAAGTACCCTTTTCCCTGATGAGGCAAGTGCGATGCTATTCTTCACCAGCAAGGGTTGGGTAGCTGGTCTTTCTACTGCTGGAGCCCATCTTAGCTCATCCCAGGCTGCAGTTTGGTGCAAGAGCCCTCGGTGAGGACCGGCAGCAGGAAGCAGCTGTTCCAAGGTTTGAGCTGTGACATAGTGGCTATGTCATGCTGGATTCTCTGACCTCTGTGGAGCTGTTCTCAGCTGGGATTGGGGAGGGGGATGTGAGGGCCTGAGCTGGATTTGAAGGCATTTGCTCTGCAGGAGCCCCTGAAATCGTGGCTACCTTAGCTGAATACAAGTACTGCTATGACAAAGTAGATGCTCTTCTTTCCTCTAGACACTGGTCTCAGGATGTTTGGAGTTAAACTGTGATCATTTTCCAAAGAAATGCTAGACCACAGTAGTTATATGCAGTCAGGGGACCGTGTATAACTTCTGGTTTCTAAGGAACAGTACGTAAGTATAATCCCATAGCTTCAGCATTAAGACAGCTAATACTTTTATTACCTTTACTTCTACTAATGCTGCTTGGAAAATATAATGTTAATATACAACTGTAATTACAGTAGGTCTGCAATTATAAGTAAGGCCATAAATATTTCCCCTTAGTCAGATTCAAGAATACAGAAAGCAATGTGCTTGCCCTTCTGTATTAGTGTACTTAAAAGGAGGTAGTCCTGATGGAAAGCAGCCACACAGAGACTGAAGTGAACAAGGTAGACAGAGCCTCATGTGTGCCTCCCAATGTCATATGAATCCAAAATTCACAGCCAAGAAACAGAGGACACAAAGAACATCTTCCTAAAGGCAGACAGAGAGATCCAAGCTCCTCTGTCCATGTGAACACTGAAAGAGCTGTGGGCAAGCACAATCGGGAGGCACTTGTGGTGGCTGCTTGCCAGGCAGCTAGGCTACTATTACAGCCTAACTCCTCCGTGTGGCTGTGGTCCCAGCTCATGAGCCCTGCTGAAACCAAGGTGTATCAGCCTGGGCACCACAGAGGGCCAACAAACTGAAGTCAAACTGGAAAATGAGCCAGTGAGAACACATTGCACTACTCTGTGTTAGTAGATTAACTGGTTCAAGTTTCCACTGCTCTGCACTCCACTCACTTCTGTACACGCATCCCCATTTAAATAGCAGGTTAATTAAATAATTGATGTGCTTTAGTGTCTCCATAGAATGCCATAGAATTCCTGTGTGTCCTTGGGCAATTCGTTTCCCCTCTCTGGCCTTCAGTTTACCATCTGCAAAATAACTGTGCAGTCAGAGCTCAATTAACAGAGATAATGGAGAGGTGGGATAACCCAGAGAAAGTGAAAATACAGATAATTGAAGACATGTGCTGCAACAACTGTACAATGAGAGGATGGAGATGTGAAAGGTCCATGGTGATGTTGACTGTGGCGTGCAGGGAACCCTGAACTAAGCCGGAGCTGAGGCATTCAGTCCACCGTGCACACTCCTGCCGAAACACAGCTACACTGGTGCATGCTTATGCAGACCTACCCTGGGTGTTCCTGCACCCACTGCATGGGTAATCTGTCATGTGGATAAGCAACCTGGGGATACTGTGCTGAAGGATGTTATAAAGTACTCAAATACACATAAATGATGGAAAGTATCTTACTGTACTGAGCAGTATTGTGATTGAGATGGCTCAATATGTGATGCTTAACCTTGAGTGATAAAATGTTCTTGTGCTGCAAAGTACCTTATGAGAAGCAGTAGATACAGCAAATAAGGCAGATCTCTTGCTCCAATTTTTTTTTTTTTTAATATATCAAACATTGGTTTTTGTGAAGAAGCCTGAAGGTACCTAAATTAAGTCCAGTTAGACCCTAAGTGTAGTCTTTCTCTATGTAAGAGTGATGACCTGTAACAGAAAGACTTCCCTAGGGGTGCTTTTTTTACTTTGTATCTGAGTACATATGTAAGTCACAGCTTTTGCAACAAATGCAAAACTGGGATATACTGTCAACCCTGAAAAAATGGTTGAAGTGAAAAGATTTTCCAAGCACTTGGTGATTTAGGAGCTTACATATAACTTCAGTCTGGGATTTATATCATTATACATTATATGCACATAACAAAAATGTTATCCAAAAGCCAAAGTCAGAGAAAGAATGGGTGATTAAGAGAGAGAATTCCCAGTACCCTGAACTATGATTAGGCTGGTGGGAGCGCTGCTGTGAGAATTAAATTCACAACAAAAGTAACTCGGTTTTATCTCTTCTGAGTAATTCAGTACATTCTCACTTTGTTGTTATAGCTAGCTGTAACTTCTTTTTCTCTATAATTTTATTCAAATACCCCAAAGGGTCAGATAAGAAAATTGCACTTGTTTTCTTGGAACCAGTAATGAAGATGGGGTCAGTCAGTGCAAAACAATACCAACAAATATTCTCCATATCAAAACACTGGCTGTCTCTAAATGATGTTTTTAACAATTCCTTTCAAAACTGGAGAATCTGGACCACATCCATGTTTATAGGCTTTCTGTTACAGATGTAACACATCTGCTTAGCCTCCTCATTCAGCCTGACGGTCTGCTTTGCTGTGGAACATTCTTCTTTCCCTCTTTGAAACACAGGGCACAGTCCCACAGACATACTAGAAACCCACTGATTTGTAGCTGGACAGTTCCCAAACTCCCAAACATTATTCTGAAACTCCAGGTTCTTGGCCTCTTTGGTGACAAGGTGACAGAATACCATGGAAAGGAAGCTTAGCAAAGACATTTCCAAATCGTTTTGAGACTGTCTGCAGCCTTAAACAAGTCTTAGAGATTTTTGAAAACAAAAGTTCCTAAAGTCTTATCTTACCCTTACTGTGATATCAGGAAAACCTCACTTTTCAGGTCAGGTGAATCCTCCAGCAGGTTCTCCTTATGTATCTGTGTCTCCTTACACAGCACAGCACCCTGCTCTTAAGCCACTTTTGTCCACTGTGCTTCCACTCATATAGACAGTGACTTCAGCCTAGATCCTTCCCATACTCCCTATTAACATCTGTATAGAAAGAATATTTTTCTACAGGGGTGGGCCAGCAAGTGAGAGGCGGTCAAAAGCTCTTTTCATGCCTTCTCAGTGCTAACCTTCAATGAGGCTTCAAGAATCTTCCCTGTGTAGAGCAGCTGCCTTAGCTGAATTCAGTGCAAAATGTTAGTTCCATATAGAGACATGCCAGTCTGTCGCAGCAGTCACATCAGTGCTAGTGGAAGGGAAGGAATGAGGAGTCTGCTTTATATTCTACTCTGCTGCAAGCTGCTTTTCCAATTGCACCATCTCCTATTTCTGATATCTCTTGCAAGAACAGAATCAGGGTATTTCAGCTGAAGTCAATAGTCACTTGATATGAAATCTCTACCAAATCTACTCTTCCCAGTGGATTCTGGATTCTGACTTTTCCAAATCAATCTTGCTGTGTGGAAATTCTTGTTTGGTGTCTCTGGTCTGGCCTGTGAATATCACATAAGAGAGAAGGGTCATGCAAGTGTAAGCACTCCATTAACTTCTTTAATTCTGCTTCTTTGTGCTTGTAATTATTGCAAAAAGCATATACCCCAATGGAAGAAGCATAATGCAAAAATACATTATCAACTATACCAATGAAATTTAGCACAGAAGCAGTTCCTTGGCACTGGGCAAATACAGTTGTTCTTTCCACATCATAATGTTTCAATAGGAGAAAGAACAGAAAGATCTAAAGTAAAACAACTGATTAAAAATTATCCTTCATTTGACCTTTTTCAAGGTGCACTACCATCATACTGTCATGTGATGGTGATCTTTGATTTTCTTTTCATGATGTTTTATTTGACACAGCTGATGAAAAAAAATCCGTATTTATTGAATATTGCACTGCGGTCGATTCTGATGTTAAGCCGCAGCCATCATCTCAAATTTCATCTCCCTAAGTGTAAATGCCCATAAACAATATTTGACGTTTAAATCTTCAGACTCAATTTGATCTCGCAAATCAAGAAAAACCCTTGGGTGCTACTGGCTTCAGTTAAAGAAGAATGGGCTTTTTTGTCCATTTTAGAAAAAAAAAGTGGAAAATAGATTACTGTGAGCTTCCATCCAAGGATGGAAATATTCCTTAGCTTTCCTTGCAGAAATAGTAGTTGAACACCTCAGAGAACTCTCAGCACTAATGAATAAATTCCAAGGATGGTCTTATATCAGAGAAGTAGCCAAATGGTGATGCATGATTCCCAGGTGGCTTTGCAGCAGTCATGACTGTGACACAATGACTGTGTCATTCGATTAGCAGTAGGACGGCACTGGCTGAGGAAGGGACGAGCTGGCAGGTGGTGCTGTCACTGAAATTTCAGGGTTGTTCTGGGAATCCTGTTCATATTCACACTGTACAAACTGAAAGCAGTGAAACCTCCAGCAAATTCTTGTCATCACCTTCTCAAGATTTTCTCTGCAAGCTCTTCCTTCCCTTGTCTTGCAGTTCTTAGTGAGATGAGGATTTTATCAGCTCATTTAGTAAGGGAAATTTGCCAACTCTGATACGATAGTATATCTCCCATGTTATGAATGCAGAAACTGGAGAAAAATGAAATGATTTGCCTAAAATCAAACAGTTAGTGGCAGAATCAGGAGGCAAAATAAAGATGGAGGTCACCTATCAGGTTGAAGTCTCAGAAATCTTTATCCTTCACTGTAAATGGCATATCATCTTTCCTGTCCTTTAAATCCAGTTTTCTCACAATGTTTTTTCCTAGAGATCCATCTATTAAATTTCAGTAACATGACTGGGGGTCCTTAGCAGGAAAGTACAGGAAGGTCCTGGAGGAGGGAGATGACCTGTAAGCTCACCTTATTCAGTATCCTAAGAACAGATGCCATTCACCACAATCCTAGCAACACAATACTGACACTTCAGATTTTACCCCCATCAAACTGTTCTGTTTTATTTGTCATTATTCATGCAATCAATGTCTTTTACCAGGTCTGTGCTTTCAGTGTTATTAGCTCTTCTCAGGTCTTAGGTTTGTTAAAAGACAGGGGGAATAAATATAATTCATGGTATTGACTGCAGGTAACTTGGCCGTTCTGCTTATAATTATATTATGATTGTCTTAATAATTAATGGGTCCATCTATGTTCCATAATAGCATCACTGAGAATCTTCATGATCAGCCAGTCATGTTGTCTCCTTGCCCTCACGTATATGACACATAACAATTAGTGATTGGAACAACAAGGGTCAAATCTTCAGTTTTTGTAAACTGGCATAATTTCACTGAGTAAATGTAAATAAAAAACCAAACCCAATTATTCTCATTTGCATAAGGGTAAATCAAGTCTATGCTATGTGTAGCTGGCTTAACATGCTTGGCTAAATGCTGACCTTGCTTACAGCAAATTAAGCTATGACCAGCTCCACTATGGAGGAAGAGTTATAGGAACAACACTTATAGAAGTACAGTGTAAATGATGAAGAGCGGAAAAAACGGAAGAAAACGACCAGAAAGACAACATGATTTGCTCAACAAGCCTGTGGCAAAATCAGGAATGGAAAACAAAGGACAGATTGGCACTGGATGAGAACTGCCATGGCTCCCTTCACAAAGAGGTTGGGATCTTGCTCTGCTTCACCATGCACTATCTTAAGATCTTGCAAATATCCATAGCAAGCACAGGCCTTACTCCCCCACATCCGTCAGTTGTATTATTGTGAGCAGCAAGCTAAGAATTATTTGCAGAATTATTTGAGAAATTAGTGGAAAAGTCTAAATATCAATGAATTGTAAAAGAAAAAAGGATTAAAAGATTTGAGAGGAAAAAGCGTTACTGGATAGCAGCATCTATACAATTTGAGATAAACTTATTGCTGGCATTTTGTATTATTTTTATATATTTTTTAAATTTTTTACACGCACATGTTATTCTTTCCCTGTGTTAGATATTTGGTGATAATCCACTGAATATGGGAATGTCANACAGTGGATAGTTGCTTCAGAGGTGTACTAATCACAACCAGTGCCTAAAGACAGAGTATACAGAAACATAAAACAAGGGAATCCAGAGAGAATAAGAGGAAAGGCCATTAGGCAATACCCCACACAAGTCAATTCCTCCATCTCTGAGAAAGTGCTGTCACAGAAATGTTTTTGTTCCCATTTCAGACTCGCTTATTGCTTGCAATTAGGACTAATTCAGCAAATCACTGACATGCATTAAGTCAGTGGAGTTTAAATGTAAGTTTGAGTGTTTTTCTGATTTAAGTCTTTATGTCCTTCTAAATTATTGTGGAATTCCAATACAGAGGAAATCCATCAACATAATGGACAGCAGAACTGGACNAGCAAGTCACCAACACTGCAGTGGAAGAGGAACCACAGAGAAATATTCAAGATAGTGGAAAAGACAGCACTGTTTAACAGGTTCTCCTTTCTGCCATTAATACAAGGATATTCAATTACAGTGGTAGGCTGAAAACTCAGAATATTGGAAGTAAATCCTTCTTTTACCACAGCATCTATCAAAGATTAGGCGTTTTCAGAGACGTTATTGTCACACATTTGCAACAGCTCTTCATACAGTCATACAATTAACATAATGACCCTTTTTGACGTTAAAAATTCCAGAAAATATTAATGA
>VYZW01043406.1:57587-118999 GCA_013401315.1 Balaeniceps rex | reverse complement strand
TTTCCAAGCATAACTACAACCACTGAACGGGCGTAAAAGACGTGAAAAGAGGGGGAGAGGACAGGATGAGAAATAGGAGAACAAAAGGGACAAGTACATCATTCATCAATGTTTAAAGTTAGAAAAATAGACAAGAATGTAATTCAAAATATCACTTATTACCACTTCTGTTGAGGTAACATTTTATTTTGTTAAGTAAAGAAAAATTCATGGTGGCAATTTTCCTATCAGGTACGCTATTTCCTTTTTTGTTATGATAGTCACAACCAGATGTGGCTAGTACACAGGGGAGTCTGGCTGGGAAGTCTCCTTGCCTTGCTCAGCTTATGTTTTGCTGGTTGTTTCTTTTCTGAATGTTTCTTTTGAATGTTTCTGAAAAAACCCCTCAAGCCTCCAGGTTGGAGTTGGATGAAGGCATGTATTAAAACTGTGTGCCTTGTGATTTGGTACAAAAAGTTGCCCAAGTAGCCTGTAAAGAGTCAGTGAGTCAGGTTACAACATGTGTCTTTAGCCTGTTGCACATGCTGTGCACTTCAGATTTGCTGCACTTGTACAGGTCGATTTGCTTTCATGTGTTGTGCTGTTATTTCTGCATGCATAGTAAAGCTGGGGGGCATCCAGAATGCCTCAGACCAGAAAACAGTGACTTAAGCAAAGACTGACTGTATAGCATGCACTGTGTGTTATTCAGCTGTGCACTGGCTTCCCTGTGCATACACCACTTGTTGTGTGTGTGTGCCGTTTCTGTAAGGCTTCTAGAAATTCTGTAGATTACTATTAAAAGTGGTTGTCTGTCACTCGAAGCTGTAGACATAGAAGATAAGCAAAGGCACAAGTAATTTCTGGAAGGTAATGTCTGGATTGATAACAGTCACCTCATTTCTTCACGGTCAGAAATAATAATTATTAATAGCTTACATACTAATCTTTTATCATGAAACTTTGAAGATTACTATACTAAAAGTTTTGTTTCGAAGGAAATTGTAATGAGAAAATAAGTTTTGACGTCTATCCAAAACACCTTTCCTTAATTCTCACTTCTGAGGAAGGAGGGAACATCCTCTTTTGTGGGTAAGTGCATGCTTACGCTGCCCTGAGCTCATCCCTCTTCTTGGCCCTGTCTATCTATTTTCTGCTCTAAAGATAAAGATTTTCAAGAGTATGAACAAGTAGCTCATGACCTCTGTAGCTGGCTGTAATTTGAACAAGGACAACTAATTGAGTAAGTATTGGAAGACCAAAAGGACCCAGTTTCCTTCCCCTGAGGGGCAAATGGTTAAACAATCAGGCAGCATCCTAAGGTCTAAGGCATTGGGCTTATGTTCCGACACTTCCCATACCTTTGTTTCCCCTGTGAAGTGGAGGTAGTTGCACTTTCCTGCCTGACAATTTGTTATGTGAAAGCAGATCTGGTAAAGATGTCTTAGCTAGAGAAGAACCCAATTCTACTGCTGGGTGATTGGGAGAGGTGAGACTCTGATCCTCCATGTGTTGCCAATTTTGCCAATGCAGGCACATTTCAGGTCCATTTCTGAGCACTGTAAATGCTTCATTAATACTTTTTAGTTCTCTCTCAAATATTTCCCTGTTTTCTGTTCAGTTTTGTCTTTATAGCATTTTGGTTTACAGGTGTGAAAAAAGCTGAGAGAACTTTGTTCCCGGAGAACTGATATGGAAATTCCCTGAGCAAAAGGTCAGTGTTGCCCAGGGAAAAACTTGGGAGGCACAATCCGTTGTGATCCAAAGTAGAGCTGTGTGTAATTGTCTAACCTAGGAAGTGCTGAAGTCCAGACTTACCTCATTTTTCCATGACTCTTCTCAGTTGAAACATATTCATGTCCAAGGCAAAAAGAATATGGTATATCCTTAGTGCTGATGACGGATCTTGTAATTACTGACTTGAATTCAACATATTTCCATTGTGAGCTGACCTATTTTCATCTGCAGTGTAAGTAGGTTTTGAGCCTCTTGCTCAAAAATGTTCTCTGTTCCTGCCTTCAGGTAATAAGTAGTACCTTCTCTGTGACATGATGCAAATGCTTGTGAAGATTAAGCTAAGCCCGTTTAAACTAATTTTGTATGTGGCCCAATCAGTGTGTGCCATGGAAAAGGAAAGGAAGATTAATGCCATAAATTATTTTACCAGACATATGCTTCATTGCTGTGTAAATTCAGACCAGAAACCCTGAGCCCTTGTTTGTTTGGGTCAGCTTGCTTCAAGAGCTATCAAAAGCTTGACATGTCTTCTTGACTTCCTTGGTAAAGGTGCACTTGCTTGGGGAAAGAAACCAGAGTGTGGTACAGGTTAAAAAAAACCCCAACACCCAAAGCGATGGTGAGATAAATGGCAAACCAAATTGTAGTGTCTGATAATAGAACAAATAATAATAAAAGTGCTCTCCAACTAATAGAAAGTTGAGCCATAATCACCATATTTTTCATTTAAATGAAAAGCAAGCAAACATTCTTGACAGAGAAGTGTAGGTCTTTTACTCTGCTCCATTTTCTGGAGAGCAAAGGGAACGGGACGGTTCCTGCCCTGTCTGCGTAGCTCTGGCTGTGCACAGAAGGCTCGAAGCCACCTGCATAAACGGTTTCTGCTCTTGAGGAGGAGCTCCATGTGAGCCTGGGGGCAGGGAGAGACAGCAGGACTCTGTTTTAGAGGGTAGAAGTTGCCACAATGCAAATGAAAGCAATAACAATATTTGAAGTGACAAGCAAAAGGTCCTGGATTAGGACCTGTATCCTTACTAGACATTTGGAAAGAGGGTGAGGAACACAATGGCAAATCCTGTAAATGACACAGGGTGGTAAACTGGGGCAAAGTTCATGAAAACTGTGAGAAACTTGAGAGGCACCTCACCAAGCTGGGGAATTCATTGAACGGCACGCTGCCTGCAGTTGGATATCTGCAGCTCAGTGAAAAGGTCCAGGGGGAAGGACTTGGAGAAAAGTGAGAAGAAAGGATGAAGGGAATGGAAAAACTCTCATGGAGGGAGACTGACAAGACTCAGGCTGTTTATTTAATGAGAAGGGACAAAAAGCATGTAGAGGAACTTAAAAATATACCCCGGTATAGTGTAGTGAAACTTTCTACTCACCTTTTTAGTCATGAGGTGAAATGTTGTGAAATTGTTTTGCTTGAAAAATTGAAATTGAATTGAAGTTGAAAGTGACAAAGTCAAAGCTTTTCTGCGCTTTGCTCTGCTAAGCCGTTGTAACTCATTCCCGTAACTCTCATTGGAACCAAGGACTGAAAAGAAGGCATTAGAGAGCGTGTGGATAATGCTTAATCAAAATGAATAACAGATACTGAAGAGAACAAGCACCCTCAATCTGAAGGGCATTAATCAGTTCTAATGACTGAAAGTTAGGAGAAAACTTCCTTGCTAGCTCTCGGTACGAAAAGCTGCCCCTGCTGCTTTCTACTGTAGCTGCTCTCTTTGTACTTGTGTGCTTGCTGTAGTTGGGGAGAAGATACTGAAGAACTTTTCTATGACCATGTAAGGGCTTTATCAAAGCCTGCCTGTCCTGCAACCTTCTCCTTCATCACTGAATCCACATTCAGCTTCAGCTGCATTACATAAAAAGCTTCTTGTCCCCTTTTCTGAATGTTGGCCAAACTCACACAGCTGTGAGTTCAAGAAGGCGTGTTTTAAAATCCGAACAAGAGAGAGGAGGATTTAGGAGGGGTAATAGGAGAGCCAGGAAAAAGTAGATCTAAGCATGCACATTTCTACTGGCTTGTTTTTCCTCTAGTTTGGAAAGAAAACTCTGGCAAGGTAACTCTTCATCATTATCTGAAATAGATTCCAGTCCAACTCAGTAGAAGGGCGTACTTGAAAAACCTTAAGAAATATTTGAATTAAAGTGGGTTCTTAACACGTCTGACATGGTTTGTTCATGTCTAATTATAGCTACTGCTCTGTGTGTCTGTTTGATTTTTGCAGCGTGGCTGGAGTAGCTGTTTCGCTTGGCAGCGTGTGTGCTGGCCTGCCAGCCCTCTCTTCATTCACTGAATTCTGACACTATGTTTAGAAGCACCAGCCATCCAAATTATAATGGGCCTCATACTTTGCATTTAGACTGCAGAAGTTAAAGCCAATTAAAACAAGTGCCTCAGCATTTGATTCTTCTTTTTTTTTTTTTCCCTAACTTCATTTTAAGATGTTCTCTTAAGGGAAATTTTTAATGAAATCTATTTTGGTATAGTACACAGAAGATGCATTTATTAAATAGGCCTGGTTTTTTTTAATCCAGTACACTTCTCATGCATTTGATGTGATTCCCCCTCAAGTATTAATTTAGAAGAAGGAGAGAATATTTCTTAAACATGAGTTTGAAGAGGAGGGAAGGAAATGTCTTCAGACACGTACCCTCTTCATTCTCCCGATAACAGTGGCTGGAGCAGTACCTGCCTCCGGGCACGAGAGGGGAGAGCAAATTCATGTGTATGCAGCCCCCTTCCCATCTGCACTGAAGCGATGCTGACCCCTGGTTATTCTTTGTGTGTGTGGGATGAGGGTTAAGGCATTAAGCTGATTCTTGAAAATTAACCTCTCTACCCAGCTCTGTGCCAGATTTTCAGCGTAGCTTTAGACAAGCTACTTCACTTCTTCTGTCTCTGGGTTAAGTACCCTGCAAAAATCTGTAATAATGGAGCTTTTTATAAAAGGTTGTTTCAGTCTTGCATCTTTTTGGTTATGATTTCTTCATGAAGTTTGAATAATTTCTCTTATGGGCACAAACTGACATAGCAAATAAGGCAAAATGTTATACTTCTCGTGAATGAGTTTCTCCGTTCATTCACTCTAGAAACAGAGGAAAAACACTCTGTAGTTTGAGACTAGTCTCAAGTAAAGAGACAAAGCAAAAGCTTACAATACTCCGCCTGCTGAAGAAATGAGAAAAACAGTGAAAGTACGCTTGAGTTCAGCAGTTCTGGACTTCATCTAGGTATACCATGAGCAAAAAACCCTCACAAGGCTGAATTCCTCAACCTCGGAAAACTAAAAGGATATTTTGACATTCATTAAGGAATTTAAAAAGCTATTTGCTACAAAGTAGTGAAGGTGGAATTTGTGCTCTATTTCTGGGGGTAGAAAGACAAAAGTGCTAACTCAGTCTAGGATGCTTCAGGAGAACATAATTCAAGAAAGGGAAGACATACGCGGTAGATTAGATAAAGTGCAGAGGCTGCAACTGTCAACACAGAAATAACTGAAAGTGAATTTGAGGTAAGAGATATGAAGGATGAACAGCTATTAATAATAATGAGACATCGAAAAAATCCTACAGCCGTCGATGGAAGAAATCTGAGAATGTAATGCTATTAGAAGGATTTGTAAAAATAGTAAGATATGCTTGCAGGGGATGTTTCTCAGTCATGTCGGTGGAGTAATGGAATATAAAATGCAAGTTTCTAGAGCTGGCGAATCGGAGGTCCATAAGCAAGTTAGATTTCTGGAGCTAACCAAAATCCATGCCAGAGGAAAAATCTTACAGAAATAGCTGAACTGCTGTTTCAGATGACTGCAGCGAGACTACATTTCATATAGCATGGAAAGCAGAAACACTTGTACACATCAGTCAAGAGTGGAACGTGACAGGAAGAAAGTGGCGTGGGTAAAGCTCAAAGAAAGTAAAGAATTTAAGCTAGCCAAAAAAGAAAAAAAAAACAAAACAGAAAAAAAAACCCCAAAACAAAAAAAGAAATAAAAACTCCATGAAATCCATCTACTCTTCTGATGCAATTATAATTTTCAATGGGCGGGGACAATTTTTTTCCAGTCATTGAGTCTGGACAAGAATATGGAGGGAAGAAAAAAATAGTGCAGGCTCAGCGGAAAAGGTACTGTGCTGGCTGGCTTGAGTGATAACAGGGTTTTTTTCCCATGAAGTACAACTGAAGGAAGAGCTGTGTGGCTGATAGCTCCCTCTTTTCTTCACAGTGAAAGTTAAAGAAATCTGTTTGCATGCATTTGAGCAGCTCTGACCTGATTTGTGGTTTATAGGAGAAACATTTACCAAAAAAAAAAAAAAAATCATTCCTCTCCTTTTCAGTATTAATATAAAAATACAGGATGTCATTATGGTAAATTGTTAACCAGCAATAGCATGACCATTTGGCATAGAGTACCAAACGGCATAGAGGCCTTCCTGCATGTCCCTTGGACCTTCAGCTTCCAAGTAATCTGAGTCTTAAGAAATTTAAAGAAAAACATCAGTTTTCATAGATCACAACAAGACCAAGGTAAAATAAAAAATCCCCCTATAAAATGGATTATTTCACATAAATACTCCTTGTATTTGCTTCTCTTCACTGAGAATGAGGAGAACCTTACCAAACCACCAAGATTTTTTTTTTTTTTCAGTTCCAAATGAAGCAAATTTGCCTAGAAGGATTTCAGTCAGCTCTGCTGATGGCTACTGGTCATTGCGTAAGAGCATCCCTCCCTTGGAGGGAGATGTGGCTCCCCTCACTGATCTCTTGGATAGCAAACAGCTACGCACAAGGCAGCAGGTTGAGCGTGTCTCTGGAATTAGACTGGTAACTTGCACGCCCTGGTTATTATTGTTCAATGAGGAGTAAATATAACAGCTTTGCAGCCCACCGTGTTAAATGGAATTCAGTGATGTGTCATTTACAAAACCAAATGGTTTTAAGATGATCCTGCAATGTGCTGAGTGGCTCTTGTAATGTTCATAGACTCTAATTTGGGAAAGGTATTTGTGCACACCCGTGACCTTAAGCACACAGCTCTGTTCCTGTGCTTAAAGACAAAATTACCTAAATCAGGGTCACAATGCCTTCAATTCTTGATGAAAAATTCACAGAATTAAAATTAAAACATTGATGAAAATTTGGCTGCCTTTCTCTTCTTCCAGCACATTTTAGCAAAACACAGACAGCGTTATTGCTGCACGTTACGCTAATAAAATATGCATGTTGCTTGGAGGGTGTAGGCTCGTGGTTAGTTTGTATAACAGCAACTGTTCTCTTGGGTTTGTGCAACATAATTTTCCCTGAAGAGTAGCTAATTTTTTTGCTATCCTTGGGCCTTTTACAGAAGTTATCTAATGTGATGTAAAATTTGGCATGAAGGGAGTAATAATCTATCAACATCTTATAAAACTATATCTGAGTATACTCAGCTTTTTAATACCAGCAAGGAACTGAATCATGCTTAATGCTGTTTCTCCTCTTTGTTTCCGTAACAAAATAAAATAATAGAAACTGATTTTCAGTTATTTACCAACTTAAGGAAAAAATGTGTATTAGAAGCCAGGTGTGGGAGTTGGTATGTATTTTAATGATTCATATTCCCAGGATTGTTGTTGTGGATTTTCTTTTTTTTTTTTTTTTTTCTTCTCCATTCATTTTGGTACATTGAATTTGCTTAAATCTTACCTACTGTCGTGGTTTAACCCCAGCCAGCAACTCAGCACCACGCAGCCGCTCGCTCACTCCCCCCCCGGCAGGATGAGGGAGAGAATCAGAAGAGTAAAAGTGAGAAAACTTGTGGGTTGAGCTAAAGACAGTTTAATAAGTAAAGCAACAGCCGCGCATGCAAGAGCAAAACAAGACAAGGAATCCGTTCACTACTTCCCACCGGCAGGCAGGTGTTCAGCCATCTCCAGGAAAGCAGGGCTCCACCACGTGTAATGGTTACTTGGGAAGACAAACGCCGTCACTCCAACCATCTCCCCTTCCTTCTTCTTCCCCCCAGCTTTATATGCTGAGCATGACGTCATATGGCATGGGATATCCCTTTGGTCAGTTGGGGTCAGCTGCCCCAGCCGTGTCCCCTCCCAACTCCTTGTGCACCCCCAGCCTACCCGCTGGTGGGTGGGGTGAGGAGCAGAAAAGGCCTTGACGCTCTGCAAGCACTGCTTAGCAATAACTAAAACATCCCAAACATCCCTGTATAATCAACACTGTTTCCAGCACAAATCCAAACCATAGCCCCATACTAACTACTATGGAGAAAATTAACTCTACCCCAGCCAAAACCAGCACATCTACTTTTCATGATTTTTATAAACAATAGTTTGAATCTAATCGTTCAATCTGAATATTCAGTTTAGAGGGGATATGATGTTATCAAGTAGTTTGAAGACCACTCCTCTGTCATATGGAAAGCCAACGTGAACCAAATATTTGCAAAAAGGTGAAAGCCAGCTGGAACTCTGGCGAACAGAAGAAACAACTTATAGAAAATTAGAAAGACCTTTGCTTTTATTCTCTTCCTTCCCTTGCCCCCAAAAGTGCTCCCGTGTCTGATCTCTCAGACACTTTTTTATTCCATCTTCCCCTTTTTCTTCCGAATTGTGGGGGGGGTTTTTGGCATTTTATCACAGTATGGGTGCTGTTGCCCATCTTCCTCCTTCTGTTCCCCTCCAGACTTGCTGAGTGTGCTGTTTGTAGTCACCAGCGTCTTTCTTTTTCTGTGCTGTCCCCAGTCCCGCTCTCGCCCTCAGGCAGAAGCACCCTTGAGGGCATGTGGGGAGCTTGCTTTGCAAGTAAATCTCGGAAGGGTGCTCAATCTGCCTCCAGCCCTAATGTTGGAGGCGTGTTGTGGCCTTTGAAACACCAAACCACCACCTCCTTGAATTCTCCCTTCCGCTCGCTTGTTTCTGTGAGGTTTCCTAGGGATCAGCTCTCTGGAGTCGCTTCATCAGCATTTCTAGAGAGGTGTACCTCAATTCCTCCAGAACCTGCTGTGGGAATTTAATGGGTCTCTTGTCCTTGGACCCCTTCTTGTCTCCCTGTCCATCCCCATCCCATCCTTTGACAAAAACCATCAGCAGCTATCTGCGTGGAAAACCCTGTAATCTACCTCTCTGCTCCAGTCCTGCCTTGTCTGTCCCTAGGGCCAGCTTCGCTAAAACTGAGATTGATGGCCCAAAAATGTACATTTATATTTAAATGCAAATTTCTATATTATAAATGTAAGGGTAAATTATCAAAAGTCTTCTTATCTTCTTTGTGTTTCTCTTTTGCATTTGAGAATAACTCTCCATAAATAGTAACACAATAGTTTTACGTATAGCTTTAATTTTCCTCCTTGCAGCTTGTATTTTTTTGTGACAGTTACAAAAACCTTAATACTGGTTAGTCCACATGTTCACTGATATTGAAGCCTTACCCGACTTAACAATGAAGCTTCATTTCTCTTCATATTTATCTATCCGTTGTCTCTAGTTTTATAACTCAGACTTGTCTACCCAGGAAGTCAATCTAAAGTAGCTAATGGTAGAATCTGAAGTGGATTATTTTGATTGCACTGAGACAGTTTATGGCACTTACTCAAAATGTAAAAGGCTTTAATTTAATTCATTTTATTCCACTCTCCAAATAATGATCAAATAAGGTTGAGTTAATTCTTATGGGCTTTTCAGAAAAAGCAAATTATAAAGAATCTGAGCAATGAGAAGCAGAAATTTACCTTGAGATGTGGTGCAATGGGTGGCCAGAATTTGGTATAGCAAAATGACTGATGAGGCAAGGGACAAGGTACGGAATAGAAAGCCGAGTTGTCACTGAGAAAACTGAATTCTGGTAAATTAAAATTTGCTCAACTGTAAAGCACGTTTAAAGAAATATCTGTTGATTTGAAATCTGATTATAGTATGTTATGTGATAATCTATCATTGTAACATTTAGAGAAAGTATAAAGGAAAATATACTTTGATATAATGTAAGAAAGTGCCACATGAAACTGAAACTGTTGAAAACTGTTGAAAAGCAGTTTCAAAATGTCTCAGAGACCCAGACCATTACCCACCAAACCCCATTATTTAAAATGCTGTATTTGCAGTGTATTAGCTGTTTTTCTCCCATAAATCAAAGCAGAACTCTGCGAACATACAGGCTGTAGAAAATATCTTCATCCTATTGTCCTATAATCCCGTGAAACATTGTTAAATTTCAAGTAGCAATAATGAAGCTCTTACTTGGGCAGTGCTGAGAGGCTGATCTTTCAGAACCAGTTAAGGAGCATAAGACCTATTGAAAAGTATCTTACCATTTTAGATATTATGCCTGTTAAGATAATCTTGTAGCTTTTTGCTTTTTTTACCAAACACTGGAGTTTGCAATGCTGGATAATTGAAAAAGCACCTTTTAGAGGTGGTATTTCACCTACTAGAAGGTTACTTAAGTGTTAGAGGGAGAGTGACACTTTTTTGCCTCCCTTTCTTTCTCCCTTGCTGCTTTTCTTTCAGAAAATTATCAAAGCTTTTGTGAAACAGTACCACCCCCCAACAGCTAACGACGAAGAACTGTGTTTATAGAAGAGACGTAGTCTGGAAGCACAACACACAAACCTCATCAGTTTTGACCACGCGTAGATTCCTGACAGATAATGTCTGTGCCTGAGTATCCTCCATTTTCAGGCTAACGTTGGTGCATATTCCTGTAGTGCCATAAAAGCAGCGACTGATGTAAGCCTACGTGTGTTGCACCAGCTTTGAACTGTCTAGTTCAAGTCCCAGCGCGGTACCCACAGGAGCAGACCATCGGAGACCTCTGGAGCCGTGCAGCCTGTGTTTAAGCCGTGCACACCGCTAGCATTTGTGGGCCAGATGAAAGTGAGTTTACAGGCAAACTGGATGCGTTTATTCAGATAGCATTTTGCTATTTTTCCAATAAAATGATTGCCAAATCAACCAAGAGCGAAAGGCGACGTACTGACAAGGAACGTAGCTTGCCTTTGCCTGAGGTGGGTAGAACGTGAGTCAATGAAAGCATCCGGACGTGGCCCACCGCCAGACCTGAGGCTGCAACGAGGGCCTTGTTCACCCACACCTGCTGCGACATCCATCATTTCTCAAAATGTGGAGCCTTGTAGATACCCCACCTGCAGGTGAACACAGGAAAACCAAAGATGCAAAAAAGGGAACCTGATCTCTATAGGTTATGAACTAAGGAAAGCAGATCTTCGTTCTCAGCTCTCGCCTATAGCCGCCCCTTCTGTTAATAGCACACTGGTATTTCAGTGGATTAAACACAAATAAATTAAATCAAGATAGTGTCTGAAGCTGCTTCTTGTTCCAGAGGAAAGAATGTATTTATTTATTTATTTATTACTATCCCTTTTTTTAAAGTGGGTAAACGATTTTCCTAGAACAGTAGTTTCATATATGTTTTATTAAAAAAAAAATGAATTAGTTGTCTAAATACATTATTTTCTTGTGCTTTCTTAATAAATAGGCTTTCATCATTACCCATTCACAGGTGTATCGATATTTTTTCTAGGGAAAGACAAAAGCATGCAAAGGTAGGTTAATAGGCAAAATATTACTTTTGCATACCTACGTCATATACTTCTCTTGTCTGATAGAATAATGATATAGACACTGCTATGACAGCAAGTAGGTAACTGCACCTTCCACAGAAGTTTTTTTCTGATTCCTCCTTACTTACTGACCTAGATGATTTGTGCATGTGCACGTCCAGTTTTACTAATTTATTCATGAACTTCTATGTAAGTATTTTAGGGTAGATACAATTTCCTAATTTGCTACCCTAATTGTGTAAACATTCAACTTCTGAGATACATGCAGAAATGCAGACAAAATGTATTTGATATTTGAATAAAAAGAAAGGGGACTGTGCCTTGAAGTGGTTTAGAAAAAAAGGTCTTTACCTGCATGTTTTGCTTATCGGTAAAAAACTTCTAAAGGTTACAAACATGTCTCAAAATGAAGAGGTGTGGGAAAGATTTCACTTTCAACTGAATAGAATTTCCACCAACACCATACAACTGAAGTTCTGATCACATTATTATTTCTTACTCCACTGGGAGTGATACAGCAGACTTCAGGCTTTAGAAAATCTGGAATTTGTGACTACGGATAACGTGGTTTCTAAACTAAAGTCAAAATCTTTACTCATGTTTAACTAAAATAGTTGCTTTAATTTCTGTTTGTCCACTTGCTGGATTAAATGGAAGAAAAGATGGTAGCAAATTGCCTTTCAGGCTCAGACTGTAGCCATCGGTGATATTAAAATGCAATGTTACTTGCAGGAAACGTTAAAATACTGTCGCAGACCTTTAAAATACTGGAATTTGGTGGTTCAATCAGCAGTTAATTTACTTACCATTTTGATATTTGAAATTAAATTTCACAGTTAATTTTTGTAAAATGACCATACTAAACAACAGCAAAGTGATTTTAGGTGGTTTTGTGTGTCAAGTGGACATTGTTGATCCATACCATGAAGATCTTTGGGCACATAATTTTGAAGATGTTTGCCTTTGTCCTTGCTGTACCCATGTGAGGTTCATTCTGTGCCACACAGAAAATGTTGTGAGGAAGGCAACGTCGAGGGCTTGTTACCACCTGGCTGCCTCGCAGTGCAGGTTACTGAAGGGCCAGCACGCCTAGAGGAAAATGTTCCCAGTTTTGAGGGCTCTACCCAGGGCTTCCAAGAAAAGTGTTGATTATTTGCTACTACTTACTTGAATTGTCAAGAAACAGCCTTGATAACAAGTTTTAATTTATCATTGCTGAAGGTAGTCTAAGGTCACAGCGTTCACCATCAGACAGGTGCTTGTTCCTTGGGAAAAGCAGGCTTCTCACAGCGTTTATCAAGAGCAACATCAAGAAACCAGTTATGAGGCTGAGGTGGTAAAAAAAAAAAAAAAAAAAACAAAACAAACAATCCCCCCCCCAACAAACAAAACCCAAAGTATACAAGTTAGTGAGATATTCAGAGCATCATTNTCTCCTGCCTGGAGTACAGGTTCCTTCACACTGCCCCCCATGTGCCTGCAACATCTTTTTTCCCTTCCCCCCCTTTTTTCCCTTCCCCCCTTTTTTCCCTTTTCTCCCCCTTTTTTCCCTTTTCTCCCCCTTTTTTCCCTTTTCTCCCCCTTTTTTTCTTTATTACCTTTTCCTCCTTTTCCTCCTTTTTTCTTTTTTCCTTTTTCTCTATTTTTCCCTTTTCTCTTTTTTTTTTTTTCCTCTTCCCCCCCCTTCCTCTACCCCCATTTTTTTTTCTCCCTTTTTCCCCTCTTTTTTGCCCTTTTTGTCCTGCAATGGAATCTTTCCATTGTGGGACAGCCACAACGCAGAAAAAAAAGCAGTCAGTGCTTCCTCGGTGTTTCGGATGTGACTCGGTGGGGCAGTTGCTGGAACACACCAGCGTTTCCACCCCTGTGCTCGTGCAATCCTTCCCCTTTCTCCTGCTGCTTACAGGCTGTCAGCTATGATAATTTTTTAATCATTCATTTCTTAGATGGCTATCCACTCGTTCCAGGTAGACCAGGATAGAGTATCGCCTCTCAGCCTTTAGAGGCACAGCTCCAGTTTCAGCCAGTGACTAGAGAAAGTCTTTGTATCTCACTGTGAATTTTATGGTAGATCTGCTCAGAATTTTTCAACTTAACCTCATTTTTTTTTTCTTTTTTCTGGATAACTCTTCAGAGATTGCAACAGATTGACTGATAATTTGTAACCTGGTGGGTAGAAACTGCCAGGGGAGGAAGGAGATCTGGCTTGAGCTTCTGCAACTCCAGATTTAAGACGATCTAGGATTAAAAATTTCTGTCTGAGTCAGTTACAGCAGGAAGTTGAGCCTACACTCCCCAAATCCCGGGTGGGTCCGTGACATTTTGGTCCAAACCCTTCACAAGTCCATTTTTGTGAAAATGTACAGAATGTCGTATTGGGGATAGTTTAATTTTAGCTATAATCAGAGTCACGGCAATGACTGACTCATATTGTAAGACTGATCTTGGTGGCAGATTTCTTCACTGCTAGATATCTCCAGCAGAGTATTTTATTAAAAAAAAATATTAATACTATTAATTTTTACAGTAGGTAAACTGACATTAATTCGATGGTGTGAATTTGTTCATTACCTGCAAAGATGAGCAAAAATGGATTTTTCAACCTATTTCAAGAAAGTCTCCAGCAGAACAAAACATTTTGTTCTAATATCAAAATGCTTCATTACTTTATTTTGGAAATGTGAGGGGAAAAAACTGAATGGAATACTCTCTTCTGATTTGTAAAGTGATGTATTTTAATTTTTGTGAATTTTTTCTCTGAAGCAGTTCAATATATCGATCTTGTTCTAATTATCAGTACTAATCCACAGATTACTCAATATTTAATATCTAAAGACCCAAAATAAATTATTTCTTTGCAAAACTAGAATTACTTTTGAAAGTTCATATTTTTATGGACATGCAGATTTTTAGCAAATCAATCAAAGTGTTGACACAAAGAGAGAACAAACACTGTCATTAAAAAAGAAAAAGGAAATTGTTATTTAAATTTATGAAACAAAGCCACATTTTTCTCTGCCATTTTTCAGGAAAATTTCTATGTAGTTTTCTTTTTCTTTTTCTGTTCTTCTGTTTCTTCTCTGGGAAATGAGGCTAAGCAGAAGCTTAACTCCTTTTACATGTATTAGTTATCATATTAGGTGATCTTGCTGTGATTTTTCTTCAAGTTCATTCTGAATTTGTGCCTCTCAAGGGATAAAAGCTTTTCTACAACCAGTACTGTAGGTACTAACTAGCATGCAACTAATTTCTTCCTTGTCATGTAGATGGTGGCAAAAGACCCTAAAGATGGGGTCTTGAAAAGGCACAATGGTGTTTGTGCATTGAACATTTTCCCCCTTTCTTTTGAATTCAGTAAGTTTGAAAACAATGCCATCTCTTGTTGGTATTACTTTAATGCATTTCATGGGGCGGGGGGGGTGCTGAATGGGGTTTCAGTGATGAATTCTCTCCCTTCTCTCTTCTCATTATATAGATTTTGATAATTTGGCTAGCCAACTTTTTTAAGCAATAGTTTTGGTCATGCTTTACTTTACTATATTTATTAATAGTAATTTTGTGCATGTCAAAGAAGTGATACTTGTGTATAAAAAGTAAAAAATGGCCCGTAGCATGGCTTAGCTCTGAACTCTTGATTCCAGTGGCCCTGGCCCTTGGCTAAGACTTCTGTTGGGTTTCATCTGTAGACTTTGCACTTATTTGTATTCCTTCCTTTCCCTTTCCCCAGGGATCTTTTTTATTTGCTATGAACCATTTTACCTTTTGATTAGAAAGCGCATTATCTTGTTTTCCCGTGTTTTAAGTATTGAGCTTATTAGAGATGAGGATTGCTGGTTTCTCTGCTAAGTGATGGCTTCCATTTTTTCCTACGGAAGCTACAGCACAAATGCAAGCTGTGCAGCTTCCTCTTCTTACCCCGCTGCCATGCCTTAACATGATTTCAATAAAATGCCTTTAGGAGAGTCAAATCATTCGTCACTCTTCTTTGGTAGTGCCTTTAGCACATTTGACAGTGCCCTTAGTGATCCCTAGGGTGCCTAAAAATGTGTGCCTAAAACCTACTGCAACATGTATGGGTTCTTTAGGACTTTGGCTTGTTTTTGATGCGGATGACATTTCAGTGAGGTGGAGACCTCTCCTGACTCCATCATCTCCCAGGGATCCCAAAAGCAGGAGCAAAAGGCAGCACCAAGTTCTTATGTCATCATCTGAGCAGATGGTCTCTCTTCACAGAAATGCCTCCTGATTCCTACTGATCTTGGTAAGAGCTGGTAAATGTTCAGCATTTCTGAAAATCACAAGCAGAGATTTAGGAGGTTAGCTCTAGCATCCCATCCATCTAAACCAAAAATGTTTCTGTGAAAAGGAAATAACTTCTATCACCGTCTGAACAAGATTCATTATAATGACTTCAAAGTGTGACAGTTTGGGTTACTGATATATCTTACTGATATTTTCAGATTAGAGATTTCTCATTAAGATATCATAATCTTTTTTAGAAAAGGTCCTTTTAACTTTGAATTTAATTTGATTAGATTACATTCCTGGGAAGATTTCTTAGGCATTTAAATAGCTCTGCTAGCAGTGCTATGCTCCATCTCCATTTCCTCAGCTCAGCAGAAGGCTGTGTACGACGTGCTGTGCACGTGAAGTCGATAGAACGCTGTACGATGCATTGCCATCCTTTCTGAACTAGAATGGTGCCATCTCCAGCACCACATCACACATCCTTTAGTACGGATATTTCAGTGAGGAATTTGGGTCCTCCTGGTCACGATGACGGGGAAGTGGCCAGGGAGGGTGGCTGCGAGGATTCGTGCTTGTGTGCCAGGCATCCTCCTTTCCTGAGCTGGAAGAAGTCCAGAGGACTCCAGTCCAACAGACTGTGAAAAGCATGTGGAGGAAAGTGTGGTGGAGTAACAGTTCTCCACCAGTTCTTCCAGTTTAAACCTTCCAGAAAAGTTAATGCAAGTGGCTGCCTATAATCACTTGAGGGAAAAGAGCTCTATGGCTTGGAAGAGTGGCTGACACAGAATTCAAAGCAAGCTCGTAGCAGGATGGTGCCTGTAGCTTCCAGACAACTGCCCATGAGCTGCAGCTAGAAGTTTGGAGCTGCTGCCTTTGATTTAAAGAAAAAAAAAGAAAAAAACTTGGGAGTGCTCTCCCCAGTCCTGCTTTCTGAGGAAAAAACCTCAAAGCAGCTGGTATTATTTGAAACTCTTAAGTTTTTATTCTGTGTGGATGACACACAAGTTAGGGAGGATGAGGGAAGAACTGTGGTTTATACTTGTGAATTTGCTTAAAATAGAAAAAAGATTTCACACTTGAGATGAAATAGCAAGATATTTGGGTCTCTTTAGAACACTATCTTTGGATATGATGTTTGTGTGCTATCTGTGTGAAACTATATTAGAGCATCAGTATACAGACAAACGGGAAAATGGCAAGTGGTAAAATAAGTATGCCATTACACTGAAATTGCCACTAGATTATAATTTCTGGAAATCCAGAGGATCTGAAAAAATGGAAATCAGCAGAAGTAAGCTTGAACTAAATGCACAAAATGAAGCGTGTCCTGCAATGTCTAACACCACCCCTCCCCTCCAAAAGGCCAAATCCTAGAAGTTTAAAATTCACTCAGGAAGCATAAAGAACATCATTTAATATGAATAATAAATAACAGCTTTCAGGCCTTGTCTTTAAGAATTATTTATAGCACAAACCCCAAATTTATGCCTGCTTTCCAAGCACCTGTTTCCAAACAGCATGTTTATGAGCTGAAGGAACAAGAGTGGAAGAGAACCCAACTTTTTTTCTTGTTTTATTAGGTCTGACTTACAGCCTAAAAAGTGTCTGAGTGAGGTAAAGTGGCTGTTAAGGAGGCTGATATTATGAAAAGAAAGATATTTTGAGGGACAGAGACTACGATAATAGTAAAAAGTTTGTGTTTCACAGTCAGAAGCTCTGGTGGTAGCTGCTAAGACATGTCCTACCCCAGGTGCCTGACCTTCCCTTTGCCATACAGACAAACCACATTTTCAGCATTGAGCCTCTAATTCACATCCACATTAAATAACTGGAGGAAGTGGTGTAAATTCATCACTCGCTTAAATTCAAATCTGCAAAAGACAGGAGCCCCAGATACCCCTTCCTCCTGCTGGCCAGGGTTTCTGGGCGTAACATCGCGCATCCTCTCAGGGCTGCGGGCCGCTGTACCCGTCTGACAGTGAAGCTGGAGTGAGATAAACCAACTCGGCTTCCCTCCACCTCACGGTGATGCTGGTCTGGTGGGTGGTGTTCAGAGCACGTCAAACCCAGGCCTTGTGGGATTTGCCCTCCTAGGAGATGCATTCAGAAACATAGGCAAAGGCTGTGGTGCTGCACCTCTGCAGATGGCAGCTGACTGCTGGCTGTGCTGGCTCAGGAGGTGAGAAACCTGAGCACCGTGCCTTCCCCAGCCTGAGGTCTGCCATTTAGCCAGGGAGCACCCTGGTCGATAGGATGGAGGTCGTTATGGACCCAGGGAGTGAGGAATTTTGCATTCTTCTGTTAAAAACACAAGGATTTAAAGTTTCTTTGGGCTAGTGGGAGAATTTAAGAGCCAGTCAGCCCTTGGCATAGGGGCTGGGGCTCTGCCGTTGCTGTTATGGCAGGGTTAGTTTCTTGGGAGAAGTGGGATGCGGCTTTGAACCTCCTGGGCTGAAGAGAGCACTGAATCCAGGTCTTCCCTCTCCTAAGCAGCCCAATACCATGCAGCTGAGCAAAATGGGAACTTCTGCTCTCTGGCTGAAAAGAGAAGATAGATTTCTTCTTCCCTGGTTTTGAAAGGCCTGAGTTTCCTCTTTAACTCCAGCAGATGAACATGGGCAGCCCCAGATCTGGGCACCTCTGTGCACCAGGGTTAAATCCAGAGCCTGTCCTGAAGTTAACTTCAAACCATCTGTCAAGCATTTTCCTCTTGCATTTGCCAGCACCTGGTCCCACCTGGTTCTGCAGCTGCCTGCTGGGGACCCTTCCCTGGCACGCCACCTCCTTCTTCCGCCTTGCAAGGGGTGTGCAGAGCTCTGACTCAGGGCTGTGCAATCCTCTCTCCCTGCGTGCTTGCAGCAAGGCCCTTCGTAGAAGCATATGTTCAACTTTGATCACAGTATGGGATGGCTCACATCAATGCCAATGACTATGGTTTTGTAGGGCAGAGATCTAGATCATAACAGCTATATACCGCTGAGAGACCGTTTGCTTTTTTTGATGCCTATTTTGAAATAATTTCTGAAATTTATTTTAATGCTGATAAGATGGTATTTGTCGCTAAATAATAAGCCAGAGCTTCAAGTATTTGCTGAAGGTCAAATTCTCACCTGGTATAAATTTGTGTTGCTCCATTAAAAGCAGTATGTCTGTGTCTATTATCAACACCTGAGAGATCTGGTTTGGAAACTTGAGCAGGGGAGACACAATCAGTGTGTTATTCAAAAAAAAAAAAAAGAAAGAAAAAAAAAGTGAGAAGCAGCCAGAGAGAACTGTGCAACACTGCGCATGAAGTCTGTACAAAACACCGCTGTGGCATTTATGTTCATTGGAAGAAGGAAATGAGAGCTGCGTCAGATTACTGAGAGCTCACATTTATCTCTGTAAACTCTTTTGCTCCTGGAAATCACAAGATACTCTGAGAAAAAGACATCAAAATGTATTAATGAAGTATACAGAGATGTAATGGGTCTTGATTAATTATGTAGTCAATTATATTAAAATGTTGCATTATTCATGTTCCTTAAATGTGATTTGCCAAAAATATTCCCATATGGCACTGATATTTCATAGTATATTGTTTAGGATTAGGAGATGAAGTTCCCAGGTTAAGTTATTTACTGTTAATGAAAACACCACTCAGTATATACGGCTTGAAAATCCATTGTTAATTAACAGCATTCAATTCTTAATTATCTTTTTACCAGTTCAGTTGAAATCATTGACACAAAATACATTGTTAAACTGCTTAATCAATCATTGTAGAAAAATAGAGGTGTTTGATAGGGACATTCTAGTACAAAGTTTACGTGAAGCTTCCCCGTTGAAAGCTTTGGAGGCTTCTATTTTTTTTTTTAAGCTTATGTTACAAAAATGAGATTTCATAAACTTTACAGTCCATACTACGTTAATACCAAAGACAATAAAATACAGGGGGAGAGAGAGAAAGAGATGAACACACACACCTTAAGCTTTAAGTGCCCTATTCACAAAAATATAGCTTACACATGCGCATGCCCCAGTGGCGGAAAGTCTATTTTTTTGTGCTAAAGGACACAAAAAAGGTTTAATTAGGGCCCTGAGCTGCTGTTCTAATTAACGCAAACTTTTGTTAAACTGCAGCAATGAATTATAGAACGGCCCAGTAAATTACAAGAGCGAAAAGCAGCTTTATCCTCAGAGGAATGGTTTGCTTTCAGCTCGTGCACCTTTTGCTAGGACTGACACATGCGGGCGGCTCGTTGCTACCGAAGCCGCGCTCCCCCCGGCTCCTCTGCTACAAGGCTTCTGTTGTCCGGTGGAGCTGTGGAGCCGCCCTTCCTTAAAAACCCTCAGTACCTCTCACGGGTAGCCTTACGGGGGGGGGTGTGATGGATGAACTGGAGCACTCAGCACCTGCTGATGCTGGGGCAGAAGAACGAGCTTTGAAAGGTCTGTAGCAAGATGAGTGTTATTTCACAAAAGTTAAGTGTAAGTAACCTTTACCGAGTTGGCAGAATCAGCCATCCCAGGTGGAGCGAACAAAAATCCATATTCTGCACCGTTCCTTACATCATGCTGCTTTGTGAAAGCCTTCTAGGGAAAACGTTCAGAGCTGAAACAAAAAACTCTTTCCATCCAGCCTGGTCTGCCGGTCCCCGGTGTGCAACCCTTTCCCCACACCCTGCTCTGCCCACCTCAGCGTGAAGCACGGCTAGAGGACCTGCAGAAACCCCACTGATTAGCCACACACTGTAAAAATTAGCAAGGGGCAGTTGTTTCAGCAAAAAAATCGAAAATAGGTGTGAAATTAATGTGGAAGCTATATCACAGTGCAAAATTTCCACCTGCCCACTAAGTTTCTCCTGAGGTTATTTTTTTTCTCTTCTATTTTAACATAAATGTTTCTGTACAAAAATGCTTCAGATTCTCTTCAGTGTATTCTTCCTTTCCGGAGTAGGCAGGTATAAAAAACAAAATTAAGGCTGCAGCTTCTGCTCCTTTGCTGACAGAAATGCTGTTCGTAATGGGCCTGAGCGAAAGCCCACCGAAAGCAATGCAATCTCTTTTCAACAGGTAGTATTTTATGCACGCTGGGCCTGACGGAGAGGTCCTTAGCACTGGGCAATGCCGCACCGAGTGAGCAGCCCCTTACGGAGCACGTGCGTGAAACTGTGACCGTACACATCAGCTCCCCTGCTCGTGTGAGCGTGGCCATGTAAGCTATGCAAATTATCACTTAATTTCGAAGTTGTCAAGTCAGAATGTACAGGATTTACATGGATTTACAACAGCCAAGGAGCTAACCTAAGGTGAAGAAAGTCATTAGGGAGCTACTCTCCTGAGCACGGGTGGCAGGAACTGTGTGTTTAGCTGAGAAACCCTGCTGAAGCATGTACCCAGGGATGACGCACCATCCGTGACTCTGCAGGACCGGCCAAGCGCCGGCGCTGTCAACAAATGAATTTCATTGTTTACGGCTTCGGGTGAAATTGAAATTGAAAGCTGTCTCTTTCCCAGCTGAGTAGCTAAAATCTACTCGCTAAGGTGCAACATTCGGTTTTCAATGGCTTGTGCTGTTTGTGTAGCAAACTACTCCGCTGAAATCCCATGGTTTGGGCGGGGAGAAGGGAGAAGTTTCCCTAAATATTGCGCATAAAGGATAATACCTCCACGTGAATCATGCTCGCTATATTAAGAGTATACAGGAAATTCTGGTTTACCATGAGTTTGCCATGGTCAGTTTTAGGTTGAACTGCCAAAAAAATAACCAGGAATGGTTTGCCTTATTTGTAAACATTTTCACAGTATATCAGTAATTATGTTACAATTTCTCTACCCTGCCCTCTCCCAGACTTATGGCTTTTTAGAGTCAGTAAAACGATCTGTTTGGCAAACAGTGAGGTACTCTAAATAGCTGCCAGTCTGGTACACTGAAGAAAATGTCATGCACTAGAAGAGCCATAGATATAGGGGAAAAAGATCAATATTACAATCCAAATATTAGAAGAGAAATGCCTACTCGATGGGTAGTTAATTTTTGCATCCCAGTATTTCTAGAACTCTGTTTCTAAACCTACATTAATTACACATCTATGTACATTATTTAGAAGTTCTTTACTACAGTACTTTTGTACATGCGGTGTTTATTACTAAATGTAAAGAGAAAGTAGTTACATAAGGCATATGTACAGTATCGTGTTGGATTGCAGATCCCTCTGCTCACCTTCGTCTTAAAGCTGCAAGGCCCATTTCACAGAGGCTTGTCACTCAGTATGTGAAACTGTTCTGAAATGCATAAAAACTGGAGCCAAGGCCCATTACTTTGATGAGCATTAGTTAGTCTTTCCTTTGAAATCCCTTGTATATATTACCATTGCTTTTTTTTTGTTGTTGTTGTTGATGTGAATAAACCTGGAGGTCTGAACTCAGAGAGGTGCCGAGAAAGCCAGCAGTCGTTACCAGCGTGGGGATCGAGATTCCACCATCAATAATGGGTATTGCAGCTTTAACCCATGCCTTTGCCTAGTCTGTGAATCTCTTGAGTCTAAATTGGGCAGGTAGATATTTCGCATCTTAAGTATTTATTTTCCCAGAATTAAGAATAACAAGGAAGGAAAAAAAAAAGGCGTGTCGGAGAAAGAAAAGGGGAGCAAAGAGGGAGAAGATAAAGGAGGTGGTGTGGCCCTTACACCTCCAGTGGTTCTACACTTTGGACTCATTCTCCAAGTTAGCCACATCACCGTTTCTTTCGTTTTGGTCTTCTTGATTCTTTTCTTCCTCTTCAGTTTCCAGCTCAGCATGCTGGTCCAGCTTGCTGGAAACCGACCACGTCAGGGGCAGTTCTGCTCGGCTGGCCATCTCTGCCAGTTCTTTGGCACTGTAAACTGGTGTGTTGGTCTCATACGTTTCATGAAAACTGTTGTAGTCAACTTCATAAAATCCATCCTCCAGAGTGAGGACAGGGGTGAAACGGTAACCCCACAGGATCTCACTCGTAATATATGAACTTCGAGCTTGGCAGGTCATTCCTGTAACAGAGAAGGAAGAAGTGCTGTAATAAGGACCCACTAGTTCCCAAATCCTTAATTATTTAGTCATATAGGCAGAGAAGTGTTTGTAAAAGGACATACGCCAGAAAAGAAATAGGTCTGACGTCATATGAAGTTGAGCTTAGAAAGCAATTTTACAATGTGTAACCTATCTGATGCCCTTTCCTTCTGTGCATGTTTATAATAACAAGTGGCAAGTCTGTGGACAAAGATTAACGTTTCTTTATTAAATGCAGTTCTTCCTCCTGTATTTCATCAACGAGTAACTCATCCGCTGACGAGTCTTAGATGGCTTATTGAGAGCATACGTGACTTGCATCATGCCATCCTTTGGTTCCCCGGCGTGTAACGAACCCACACTGCCACGTCCAGCAGTTGCCCAGGCTAACTGAGGAACTTATGCAAAAGCTTTTCTCTGCTGGAGCTAACCCCTGAGCCTGTGATCCACTGGTTGACTTGGTTCCCCTAAAGGTTGGAGCCGCCTTTTGGTTACGCTGCTTTGAGGTTTGGGCTGGTGGCCAACACGCAAACATCAGCAAAACTCCTGAAGGACTTTGTGATAGTGTGTGGTGTTGAATTCAGATAACTGGGACTAACTTCTTTGTTACCTTCACTTCGCAGCTCTGCTGAACCCTCAATCTGGGAACTGCTATAGGGCAAAAAAATCTGTAAGATACTAGATTTTGTTAAAAGACATGGAGAGAGGCAGCTGTTCCAAGCTCAAAGTAGCCCAGAGTGTCCTCTGGGTGGAGAAACACCTGGCCATGGCTGGGACCTGTGACTTGGAGAACCTCCCCCACCTCAGACAGACAACTCAGGGAAACACTACAATAAAATATTAATGCTCAGTAGTGGAAGGGGAAACCCAGCTGACCAGGAAAAGGGTCAGGAGAAGTGAATTGAAGAGGCAAAACCATGCTGCCAACAAAATGGGAGTACACGGAGAGAATGTGGTGGTTTTCCTTTAATTATTTGCACATTATTAACTATGTATTACTAAGCAAACATCAGCCAAACAGTATATGTCAAATACTTAGTAAATAATGATACATAACCTCTAGACAAGCCTGCCACGCATCAGTTATTTAGAAAGTAATCATAAGCAATTAAAATTGTTTAATTTTGGGGGCACAAATGGCAGTCTGCAGAAATGCACATCATTTCTCTGCGCTGCTGACATCATATAAAGTCACATGGAGAGTCTCAGGAAGAGCAAACCTTGGTAGTTTAATGTCTCCGATCTTTTTCAGGGCTGTGCAAACTGCTCTAGATAATTATGCCCTCATTCTCTCAAGCTTCCTTTCCAAGCTCAGATAACTTTCTTCCGATGGGTGAAAATTGCTGTTTCTTCGTACTTTATCTTTTTTGACAACATTTTGTTTAGAAAGACATTTACCAGCTGTTACGGCACCGTCGTACTTCAGCGCTTCTCCATCGTTCCCCTCCACTTACGCAGCGCCTCAGACCCTGCGGAGGGGTGACTGCCAGGGAAAGCTTTAGCATGAAAAATGCTGCACTGTACCTACCTGCTACAACCAGGCAGAAATGGGACCGTACTTCTACTGTGCTTACTGATCTTTATTTCTCTTTCCTTTTGCCTGACAGAAATACTCAAGCCTTCGTTTTTCTTGGGTTTGCAGGACATGTTTGCATTTCAATTCTCAAGTAGTGCAGAGAAGGAAATATGAAGAACTTACCGTTTTTCTGTTCATTTCACAGGTGGGAAGGGCTGAAGGACAGGAAACCATACAACAAAATCATCTCTTGTGAGATTTCCTGTGTGATTTTTAGTCTAAAAGAGATCTTCTTTCCCACAAAATGACAGAGGGAGAGGAACTTGGCAGCTCACGGAGCACTATACATATGAGAAACACACTAGTTGTGTAGCAGCTTCCCCAAAGGGTCATTTGTTTTTTTGCAGTTCTCTTCTGGGGAGACCCAGAAGCGTGGGTGCAGCATTTGGTAGGATCTCCCTGACCCGGGAGGGAGACATCAGCAGGCTTGGGGGCAGAGAGGGCCGGCAGCAACCAGTGCTGTCCCGGTGTCTTCCCTGCTGTCTCGGGCACCCCTCTGGGCTGGTCTCCTACCAGCTCCGCTGCTGCTCCTTGGTGGCACGCTGAGACCAGTGACCCCTGGATGGGTTTCCCCAAAGGAATGTGCCGTTCCTAAGGCTCATGTGTTTCTAATCCCTTTCTCTGCTGCTGAAATTTAACTTCAAGGTGAGTGGGAAATTTGGAATTTTCATTACAAGGGCAATGAGACGAAATAAAAAACCCAATTGAAATCCCTTTGAAACAGTATTACCTTCCTGTGCTCAGACCAAGTACTCAGTGATCCTGCCACTTTGGTTGGAAAAATTCATTTGACTGGTGGGAAAGAGAGGGGCAATTTTCTGCAGAAGTCAAGAAGATTAATTGAATTACGTTAGAGTTACAGCTCATTAAAAACAAACCCTCATCTGAAATTTTGACCTGTCTCAGTCTTTAATTTAGTCTCCCATTCAACAATGATTTAATACCTGTTTCTTTTCCACAGCTAGACAAAATACTTTCAGAGCTAGAATGAGTGAGTTAGGATTTTTCAAGCAAGCAAGTTGAAATCAAGAAAAAGACTTTATCTAGTGAGGGATGTGTGTATGAGAGAGACCTTATTACACTCTCTAAAGGTTTGAGAAAGCAGATAGATACAGAGAAAAATTTGTAAGTAAGTGGATCACAAAGATTCCAGATCAAAATGTGCCACAGTTGTGGAGGCCCTTGCAGTGATTGCCAGTGTGCCTGCGTGGCTCTGGAAGCAGAACAGAGAGGTTTCTGCAGTCCTGCATGGTACGGCTTTACCAGCCTCTGCCTGTGCTGGCTCAGAGGTCCTTCAACTCCACAGCCAGCAGACCTTCTGGACTGGCATTTAAGCCCTTATGATATATTACGGTCTAATTTACACATGTTTCATTATACTCCATGGTTTTAACTGTCCTGTAAAAGGAAATGTGACTTTTATTATTTGCTGTAAGTTCTGAACATGCTCTTGGTTGACAGGGGAGGCTGCATGTTGAGTGAGGGCATTTTAGGCTTTAGGTTTCCAAGTATTGTGTGATTTATTCACTAACTATGTGGTTTATATGTAGCCATAGATCTGTTGCACAATGGCTTTAAAAATGACTGTGGTTTGACATTTTGACTAGTGTCTCATTTTAATTGGATCCTGTCAGGGTAGATGAGAGCTGGGGAGCCTTTGGAGCTACTTAGCTCAGCATTAATTGGACTTTTTCAAAATAAGCCAGGAAATTAAGAGACCCAAATAATTCATTCTAAATTAATTAAAACTATAACTGGAAGGAACGGTCTACTTGAGAAGGAGCGTCGGAGCCCAACGAAAACCTCGAGGCTGCACTCTCAGGCCCTGCTGTGACAGGCATCGAGCGAAGCCAGGGCAGCGGGTGGTGATGGAGGAGCATTCCCGCCGGGCTGGGCAGCCGCTTGCCTCTGCACGTCCCAGCGCGGCGGCTCCTCAGCTCCCCGCACCATCTGTCCCTGCTGCCTGGCATGGGGGGACGGCAGCGGCAGGATTAGGTTGCCCTGCAGTGGGCTTGCGCTTGCACCTGTTCACCTCGCTGCATATGGTATTTTAAATACGCTGCGAGCTGATGAGACCTCTGATGGTTGTCCTTAACTGCTGTCTCACTCCTTTAAACTCGAAGCATTTTTAATGAGCGGTAATGAGCCTTTGTATATGTTACAGCTTTCTGTTAGGTCTTAATGACAGTGTTTTGGTCTGCTTGTTTTATGTTTGCACAGGCTAGGGAATCACGACGGAGTGTTGTGCAAATACTTGATTGCCGGGCAAGTTACCCAAGAAGTCAAATTAATTGCCATCTTACTTCATTGTGGGTTTTTTTATTATGTTTACTGTTCAGTTAGAGCTTTGTGGGCTGTAACCAGTGTCGTAAGAGTCGCTGCTTCTCTGTGAAAGACACACCACAGTGGATACCATTCCCATCGCTCCCCTGTCCCCGTTCCTGGGTCAGAACTATGCAGGCAGAATTGCAAGCTGAACTTTGGTCCTCGTTATATTGGAGAAGGCAAACTAAATTATGTGGATTAGGTGAAGGAGGCTTTTTTTTTTTGAGGCAGCCAACCTAACATGGCAACATTTTTATTGTTTTGCTTTCAAATGGGAACAAAAAGGGTCCTGCTGACAGTGCTGGGATTAGCTCCATGTATCTGAAATCAGCAATTAGATACTACTTTGGATAGTCCCATTACCATACAACCAGTGTAATTAAAACTTTAATTTATCTTCTAAATGCTTATTATTCCCATTCAACAGGCAAGGAGCTGAACTGCACAGAAATTTGAGCAACGCTGCAGAGTGAAGGGTGGCTTTTGAGCAGGAGCCAGCCTGCTAAGCCACTTTCTGTCTGCGCTGAATTTAACACACAGCTGGGCTCCTGCTGCGAGGTACCTGCGCTGGGGTGGCGATGCTGGGTATCTGCCCATGGGTTAGGCTGTAGAGGACTTGGTCACGTCTGTGATATTACGTCCTGTTTACTTCAACAAGAATTTGCGACCGTGCTCTGGCTCCTGGTACATGTGGGCAGCTCCTCTCCAGAGCACAGGCTGAGGTGGCTCCCTCTGCCTGAGCGTGAACATGGATGCTATTTCAGTGGACCCCATCAACAATTTTTCTTGCAGCTAGAATGAAAGGTTTTATCAAGCTTAATCTATTTACACCATGCAGTCTATGAAAATGACAGAATAATTCCCTTAAGCTGTTGCCGATGTGCCGGTAAGGTTACAACCCCGCATTTGACTGATTAGAATTAATTACAAAGTTGATGCCACCTCCAGATTCATTACTCTTGAAAAGTCACCCTGTGCAGTTATTTTGAGGTTATGGTTTGTTCATGCTGTCTACTGCTATTTAGGCTTATGCTTCGCACTGTCTTACGGTGCTACAAGGGTTTGGTGTGGTGACCCAGAGTGGCTTGATGCATTTCCTCACAGTGCACTTAATTTAAGATTTCGTGGTAGCTTACACAATAATATGTTGTGTCATGCACTCTCACCATATATTATTTCATTTTGTGATGGGAGCCATCAAAAATAAAACGCTATGAAAAAGTCAGAGGAAAAAGGGTACTTCAGAGTCATGGAATCAAACACATGTTTGGGCCGAAATACTGTGATTTTCAGCTCTAGGTCAACCTACTGCAGATTACATAGCGACAGCCTCACTCAGCTTTTGTTTTACTTGGGGCGGCCTTTATTACAACAGGGCTTTTTATTTTCAAAATAACCACTCCTGGGATAAAAAAAGGACTCTAAATGAAATGAAGAGGGCAAGAATTACAGCCCATTACTGACTGCATCTTTTTGGGCTGATAGCCACGGTGTCAGGCTGATTTCGAGGTTCGGCAATTTTCTGCTGGGACTTAGCAGAACGAGGCAGACTTTCTGCTGCACAGAATTGAATGTGATATCCCGTAAGAATGACCTGTTTTCAATCACTGCATGGGAAGTTCGTTTCACAGTTCAGCCTGAAGTAAGACCTCAGCAGCAGAGGACTCAAGAGTGCACAGAAAACAGTGGTGTCCCCATTTCTGGGGTGAGTGGAGTTTCACTCATGTACAGGAGTACATAATTTGGTCTGGGGTTTCCAGCTGGGCGCTGAGATTTCCATGTGCATATGTGATGCTCCTATTAAATTACTTTCACCCTATCTTCATTCATAATTTCCTTTGCTGAGGTATCACCACAGAGATTTTGATCTACTTCATTTTTATGATAAGAACTTCTTAAAAACAAACCAAAACGTGTAGGAAATTCACTACCCCTTGAGATTAATTCCTACAGCTTCTGTGTCGGTGCTCATGATGAAACTAGTTTACTGTAGGAATTACGAAGAAGGGGAGGTGCTGACCCATAGCATTAGAGCTGACTTTTGCACCTTGCCTGGGGCAAGGGTGAGAAGACGGGGGAATTTTACTTAAACACTGTGATAATGGCACTAATATGGAGGTAATTAGATGAATGTGCACCTAGTGTCCGAAACTCCAGTATGGTGCTCAAAGAAGCTACAGAGACTGTCCAGGTTTGTATCTGAGCATTGCTCCTGTGTTTATTAAGTATCACCAAGCAGCGTCCTACAAGGCGGAGAGATGGTCTCTGCCCGTATGACCTTTCGGACTCAAATATATTTGGTGCAAGATTTGTTAGTCTGCTATTTTTAGATGTTAAGGAGAATGAGAAAGCCATGTGTGCTATTAAAAACAAGCAAAAGGCTAGGAGTCAAGAAGTCCTGACTGATACCTTGGTTCTCCTGCAGACATTGTGTGGGCTTTGGCAAATTACTAGATTTGCTGGGTCTGTTTTATTGGTGTGCCACAAGGGACATGCTGAGATTTAAAGGCGGTAGATGTGCTTGCAGTATATTCTCCTCCTCATCTAGACTTTCACTGTCAAATTTGTACTAAACAATTCTCCCTGGTGTGAAAATCTTTGCCTCAAAAAAGAACAGAAATTTAGAATAAAATTTCCATAGTGCCACCAAGTTATTGTCAGAAACGTTCCATATTAGTTAATTTGTTCTCTTTAACGAAGCTAAAAAAAAGAAAAAAAGAAAGAAGTCATGTTGTACCCTGAATTCACCACTTTTTGTAAAGCCCGAAGCATTGGTTGCCATTGCTGGAAAATGTTGCAAATACCGTGCTGTGGTAAGACATTTTCCCCCTCCTTTTTGTATTTGTGTACATCTGACAAGAAATCAGTGTTTTTTTCAGTTTTGAGTAAAAAAAATTAAATATATATAACCTCTCATTCAGAGCTAGCAATGGGAAATTCCCAGGGGTTCTGATAACTTGATTCAGAACACACCTGGAAATTGGATGCTTATCTCATCCTGAGCAATGTCCAAAGCTCTTGAAAGGAGTAAAAACTGGAGGGGTGCTGGTGAGCATTTCAATGTGTCCGTGTTTCAGCATGCCTGGGAATCTGTGCACGACATCCTCATGTTGTGGGTCACGAACGGTGTGCGTGTCTTCTCCATATCCCAGCTACATCGCAGCATGGCCACTCCTGGCTCTGGTGCAGCGACTGGAGAGAGGAGTGTGGGTGTGAGTGGGAGAGGAAGGGAGGGGGGACAGATGTTTTTTCCTACAAGAATATAAGGAATTAACTTTCATTGGCTTTTTTTGTTTGTTTTCTTTTTTCTTTTTTTAATGTTAAAACTGGTGCTTTTTTTCTGTAAATGATTCGAGTAATTTGGTATTTCTATTTTTATATTTCTTACTTAATCAGATCAAGAAGCTGATCACTGTATTTGCAATTTCATGGCTTTGATCTAATGCCATCTGTGAATTCTGATCAGAGGTATTTGTGGTAACTGCTGTCTTCGTCTCACAGCTGATGATGGGACCAGGGACAAGCTCCACATCAGAAAATGCAAGCTGCCATGGAGTGGGCTGGAGTGGCTGGCCTGACCACCAACAATGGTCATAAAATCACATCACCCGTGGGAGAAGGCACACGTTATTAGGTCACATTTGCACAAGAGGTGAATACGCATAGGAAATTGAGCTGGTGAGAAGCAATGATTTCAAGTCAGTGGAACTTTCTGATACACCAAAACCTATTTCTTTCTAAACAAGATAAAAACAAATAACAAGTATAAAAAATGGAATTGATATTAAGTTAAATTCTAAACAAAGCCTGACTTGGATCAGTCAAAGCATTCTGTTTTCATTCTGACTTCTTCAAATGTGATATATTGTATAATGCAGCATCTAAATTAGAAAAAGATGGCCATGTTTTAGTCTTTTTCAAAATATTAAAAAAATGGATATTTTTCCCCCAGTAAGAGATTTCAATGCCAGTGAAACGATATTTTCCAATGGAAAAATGCTGAGTTAGAAATGTTTGATTTACTTGGTTAATATTTCTCCTATCAGGAATTAAATATACTTCACTGAATATTTTGTGTCTAATTTCTTGCTTTCTAACTGCATATAGCTTAGTCTGAGAAATGGTACATGCACAAGGCAGAAAAGCTTGCCTGATTCAATCTCAAATGTGTTGCCACTTTTAGCTAACAGTACCATATCCATTCTCGATAAACAGCATCTCAAAGAGATGGTACAATTACTATTCAGCCAATATTTAACCTTCATTTAGCCTTACATTCAGGCCATGCCCAGCAAATCAAGCTGCCTGATGTGTATGAATTTTAATCATCTTTTTCAGCTGTGATTTTTTAAATGGATGATGATTACATTTTTCTGTCGACTAAATCTGTGGAAATTTAATATATCAAATAACACACCGTCTGACCAGAGAGAGAAGCTTGTTCCAGAATTGGCACTCGGAGTCCTTGGAAACGGGAGACTCAATTCGGTGGAGCTGGAACATGAAGTACCGGGACTTTGTACCCTACTCTGTGTTTGACTGTTGGGATACATTTATAGATTCGGTGGTTTCTCAGACATAGAATCAGCACCACACAAGTGCTTTGTTTCTCCTAGCAGATACCTGCACAGGAGGATATAGGGGAATTTTGTTTTAAAGAAGCCGAAGTACACGGTTGTATCTTCGGTGGCTCTGCTTTCAAAACGCGAAGTGCCGAGTAAAAAGAAGACCTGTCCTGACCTTTTAAAAATACATTGCTGTTAATCCGCAGGCTTCCTCCTGAATTCTGGCCCGCAGATGGGACGCTCTCCTCCAGCACGGTGCGCGGGCAGCTGGCTCCGCAATTGCCTGACAAACAGCCAGGAGCAGGCAGCAAAGGCACCGGGCTCCAGCTGAGCCGCCTGCTGCTGCCTCGCCAGAGAAGGGTCTTGGCAGGATTTTCCACTAAGCAGCGCAACCTGACCCATCAGGGCTGAGGTACGGCATGGAGCAGAGAGGATCCTAGGTGGCAGGGGGTGTGGGGAAGACCCCTGGCAGCACATTAAGGCTAGCAGTCCTGTTTATGGTTTTGGACCTCTCCAGCTGTCTTGCTAGGTTGCTTCCATAACAGGCAGGATGATGAGCCAGCAAGAATCACAGCCTTTGTGTGAGCTCCTGTTGGCTCTCTGTTTCTTTTCCACAGTCATAAACAACATCTTTAATTCTCATACCAGAGAACCTCAGGAAATACATAGTTCATACAAATATTCCAGTTTAGTTACCTTGGCATTTGAAAGCACTTTGGGGTCAGTCTGTTTCATGGTCTCTCTCCAGTCACTAGATTCACTGCTGCTGGGGAAAAACATCTCATAAAAGCACCAGGAGAGGAGAGGATGGGGGACACCCGGCTGCACACCTGTATGCAGCGATGCTGTGCCTCAGCTGGCTTCCTGCAGCATGATCTCAGGTTGAGAGAAGCCAAAGGGAGTCCCTTTTCCTCTAGGGGCTCCAAGTGCCCTGCCCTTTCCCTCACCTTTTATGAAGGGGTGGAGGGCCACAGGAAAATCTAGTTTGGGATAAAAGAAGGTTGAAGAAGGAGCTGCCTGAGCTGCTGCATTACTCATCTTGGGGAAGAAAACAGTAGAACAGCTCCTGTTCTTCTCTATTCTGCATAAACCCAAAGGCTAAATGAGATCAGCACCTCAGAAGCAGGTTCCTCTCTCTCCACTCCTTGCTGGGGAGGCAGAAGATGGGAAAGGGACAGATATAAATTGCAGGTAGGAAATGAAGAAAGGAAAAATGCATCCCCTAACACTTCTGAGCTTCACAGTTTGATAAAACCCTCTGCCTTTTTGAAAAGTCCAGCTTTGATGGACAGTTTGGATGGGAACTGCTTCTTCTCCAAAATGTTCAAGCTAACATTGCAAGACACATTCGCTCAGACGCGCCTGCAGCAAGCCTCCCAGGGCAATGCCCAGGGACGGCATTAGTAGAGCTGGATGCTCTGCAGGTTGCCTGCTTAACTGCTGAGAATATAGATCCTAAATGCATTTGGCCTTGGAAAGGGGTAGAAGCGTTGCTATGTGAGAGCTCTTCCAAGATGGCCGATGTTTTGTGGAAAAATATAGCTGACTGCTATATTGGCTCCATCTACATAATGCATAGCACGTGCAACTCTCTTGAGGAACATGTATTTAGCACACAGTAGTAACTGGGACTGAGACTAGAACAAGGCATGTCTGGGCATTGCTGAAATCCCACAGTAGCATTAATGCCAAGGGATGGCTGGGAGAAAAACCCCTTTAGATGGAATGATGTTTGCTGTGAAAGAGCATTTTCTGTAACGGCTTGTAGCTGCACTGTCATGACTGTGAGATAAACGTTTAATTAAAACATACGTGTGATCTATTTCGTCTCTTGCTGTGCGAACTACTTAAACACTTATTTTGAATCTGCATGTTTGGATGGCTTTTGTTTCTCTTCTTAAAATGCTACTTACAAAGAGAACAGAACATCCAAGGTTTGGTCTGTCCTGAACTTTACTGACTTAGAGCTTTTTATAAAAATGTCACATTTTACTGTGGAAATGTTTGTGAACTCAGGATTAAAGACAAAACAGTGTGAACACGCAACTTGGCACGCTGTAAAATTCAGGAAATAAGGAAGATCACTAGCTTTTTGACAACAAAATCTGTGAATCACCCACAAAGTGTTCTGGTGGTTGTTTCTAGGTTTGTGGCTAATGGCATTGCTGAAGCCTGGTTTAGCTGTTGTGAAATCGGAGGAGGAGATGAAAGACAGTTCGGGATAAAACACTTGTTTCTGCCAGGCAGATGTTGGTGAGAAGTAATATTTGGAAATGCAACATAAATAAAGAGAAATTATGTTCTATCCAAAATCACTTGGATTTCTGGTAAGCAACAAAACATTTCAGTGGGATTGCTTGGGCAGTTTCATAACGGTGCATCCTTTTAGGTGGGCTGGAAAACAAGCTAAACGTGGGTAGGTGGTACTTGCTTTTAGAAGAAACAACTTGAAGAAATCAGTTTTTCTAAAGATATCTTCATTTCAGAGATGATATTTTTGATTTATATGTCACCCAAAAGAGTCCCAAAAGGACTGGTGTAAAGGTGCTCTATGGTTTTCAGGAGAAAACTCTAAATCCTGACAGCATCGCTGAAACCATCATAGGTGCTGTGTGAGAAGGCCAGCTATTACCACACGTCAGCCTACAAAAAGCAGCTGGGCATGGGGATGTGTGAGAGCTGGATTGGTCCAGCTCTGTAGCACTGGCTAATAACAGCACAGCTGCTTTCTTGTTCTTTAAGTAAGCAAACAAGCAACCAGCTCTTTCTCTGGGTATTTTGGATGAAGCTCTGCTCCTTGAAGGTGTTGCCCCTTGGTGAGGGTGGTTAGACCTGTGCTTAATTCAGCTGGCAGCTCCTCCTCTCATCTCTCTGGTGGCTTGAGCAAGGACCTGCCTCTAGCCCCATTCCTGTTCCTATGACCTGTTGGCAGTATAGCCCTTGGGAGGTGGAGGAATTTTGCTCAGATATTTTGAAGCATGACCCTGGTTCTACGAGACTTCAGTGTAAGAGCTGAAGGAGCTCAGTCCTGCAGCCCTGTCTAAAGGACCCCCACACATGTACATGGCCCAGAGCTAACTTCCCTGCTCTGGGGGGAGGAGGAGGAGGAATACCTGGGCTAATTTTGCTAGTATTTCTAGTGATGGGTTTGGGTAGTAGACCTTATACCCTTTCATTTTCATGATGGGAGAGAGTTTAAGCAACCAAATATTTGTTCATGTTGTTATTTAGTGTGATTGGTCAATTCCTTTATAAAAAACTTTTTAAGGGAAACTGTTAAACACACTAAGCTTAAAAATTCATCTGTCATAACAATAATCTTTAATTAAAATTTAAATCAGGTTTATTGATTCAGCTATTGTTATCTTTATCATAACAAAAGAATCAGCCAATCCCAGACTTCATGCAGCTCTGATTTTTGATGAAATTTTGCAGGCCTTCTAGCAGTTATGCAAAGAAAATCATCTGCGCTGTTAAAATCCTCCCACTGAATAGCAAGTGGGTTTTGATTTTTTTCTTTTTTTTTTAGTTCATAGGATGAGACTTATTAAGTTGATGCTTTCAGGTTAATAATATTGGCTATCTGTCAACTTCAGCAGCATATTTTTGAAAAGCAGGACTGAGCAAAAGCTGGCTGCCTCAGGGAATGAGATGCAAAATCTTTCACTTCTGAAACACTATTTAATATTCAAGTTACGTCAAAATTTGTATCCATATTTTAGCTGCTTGGCATCCTGTCTGATAATAGGTGCTATTAATATACCTGCTAGCAGATCAATGACCATTTTAGAAAAGTTAATATTTTACTTGGTTTTAATTGACTGGTTTTATTTGAGGTGGTGAGGAAGAAGCTGATTCTGATCTTTAATTACTGCCTAGCATTTAGCAATGAGTCCAATAAAGGAGAACAGCAGCATAGAGTTGGGATTTTAGGAAAGCTTCAGTACTACTCTCCTGATATTTCTATTCTGGGAAAAAATAGGAACAAAACATTTCAAGCTCTAGGCTTTTCAATCTAGCACTTTCCTCAATGCCTGAATTCATTTAAAAGGAAAAAAAAAAGAAGCAAAAAACCAGCAAAAAGCTATTTTGCTCTATTGCTTCTTCATGTGTTGTAAATATTTAAACTAACTGTTTCTGGGAGGAGCATAGACAAATCAATCCATGAGAACATGTGTCTGACTTTGCCTCAAATATTTCCAACCAGTGATGGAGCAGAGAAATCCTGAGTTTCTTTGACAGATGCACATAATTTATGGAAGCAACAAATAGTCATTAGGACTTTTTAGCACCCCAAAATTCTCCTCAGTTTAAAATTAGTTGTTTTAGTAAGGAAAGAATAATGAGCTTGAGAAGAGGTGGCTAGGTATGCCGTAAGCTGTCTGAGGAAGCAAGGAAAAGAGGGTGCTCACACTCAAAATTGCGCAGTTCCCAGAGGAGAGGTACCTAAGACAGTGCAGAGGAGTCCTGAAACAAAATGACTGTGCCTTTGAAGCAAGAAGCACTGTGTATAAAAGCCTGGATAACGTTGCCTGTTTTCCCTGAGGAATTTGCGTTCAACACTGAGCATGGGCTTGGTGTTCAGCAAAGATGCTAGGCTTTTTCTCCTGGAACAATGATCACAAAGCACTTGTTTGGCAAAGGAGTATTTGTCTCGGGGTGTTGTGGTGCTGGGTGAAAGCTGGGTGGGTATGCAGGGCATGAGCTGTTCCAGTCCTCCCTGGCCGTGGGCACTTCAGTGCTTTCAGCTTTACCGCTGTGGGTTGTTTCATTCCTCTGTATCAGTCATGAGGTGGCACTCTTCTACCAGAAGAGATAGCTTACAAAGATTTTGAAGTGTACATATATCTAAACTAAGAAAAAAGAAGCAATGCCAGGAAAATATTGTTGAGAGATTATTGCAAAAGTTACTTTCAAAATGTCTGGGCAGGCAGATGAGACACCAGCAGGATGCTGTGTGTTTGTGGCAGGAGTGTAGTATTTGAAGGAGATACCTTGCTGAACTCTCTTTGAGCTAGAGCTTAGCAGCTTTCTTGATTTCCTTCTGACTCCCGTACAGATTTGAGGCATTTCTGTACACCAGCTGCAGACTATATTCTTCTTCGTGACAAGCACAATTACACAGTCTCTTCTTGCAGCTTTTATTACTGCTGCCAGACCACTGCTAATTTGGAGCACTTGGTTGATATATGCTTTGTACAATGAGCACTTGGCTAAAACTGGACATCCTTCACTCTGATGATACCCTGCCTCTCAGAGAATAAACTAGACCAGGCTCCCAGTTTCAGAGGTAAATGGGGGAAAAAAATAAACCCAGGCACTGCTGGCCAAAGAGATCTGTCTCTAACATTGCATACGAGTGTTTAACATGAAGTTTTAAAAAATTCATGCCATAGCAAATGGAAAGCACAGTGCCAGATTCTAGTCTCAGTCAGCAGCAGTTCAAACCCGGACCGTCTTCTGTCAGGATATAGCTATTCCAGACTACAGACCTGACTCAGATCTCCACAGTTTTACACCTTCATGGGATCCTTGCTAAGTCCCAAGCAATCTAGCAGATGTCTGCTTGTGAGGCAGCATCCCCTGGCTCCTAAGGCATACTTAACCTCCAGGATGGGAAAGAGAAATAAAACTTGGCCTGCTCTCCTTGAAAGTTTGCTGACGCCTTCTCTCCTTCGTGCTTGCAGTGAACCAGGCTTGGGTAGTAGGGGAGCTCAGGGATGGCTTTAAAGCTAGCTGTGCTTCCTTCAAACAGTGTAAATCGCAATGCCTAGGAGGAAAAATGCAAGAGTTTGGAGACAAGGCAAGCTGATGAAGGGGATGTGAGTTTGGAAGGAATTCAAGAAGGCGTAGGAAGAAGGCCGAATCCAACCAGCTCTGTGCCATGCAGTGAGCCCTTCTCTTTCCTCCCACCATGACTAAAGTCTTCTCTCGTTGCCAAATGAAATACACCACCACTGCCTTCACTTCGTATTTACTCCAGGCAGAGATTTTTTTAACCAGAGAGATAAAAGAAGCAAAAACCTCTGCACAAGGTGCTTTATTATCTAATTAAACCTGGTAGGTGCTCCTGGGACAGGTGACAGATCAATAGGGCCACCTTGGCTTCTTCCCCTTGCTTCTCCTCTCTGGGCCCTGATGTAGGTAAGTGTTCATGACCCCCCTGAGGCTGAACTCCTGCCTGGCTAATGTGAGATCAGTGCGGGCAGAGCTGTCTTGAAGAAAGAAGACTCTTTTTTCTTTTTAATCACACATTTCTAAAGAGAAAGGGCAGAAAAATCTGCCGTCGCTTATTCCCAACATGGATGTGAGTCCTGGAAATGAATTGAAAAATGTAGCTGCACCCCAAAAAGCCCAAACGCTGACATTACACATTGCTTTAGGAAGAAACTACAGAACTGGCACATGCTGGGTGCTATATGCGTAGAGCATTAGCTGCTACTCATTTGGTACACCCTGGATTATTTGCTTCTTGTGTTTCCTATCAATTTTTAAATTCCTTTTTATTCCGATTTTGCTAGAAATGGAGGTCAATGAAAATACAATACAAGCACAGGATGTATTATGCCAATAAATTTGCATCAGAATCCAGAAGCCCAGCAGGGAACGAATTACTGACGTTCAGAAAAGATAGTACTAGTAATGTTTGGCTCTTATTTCCTGTGACCTTTTATCTGAACATCTCAAAGGAAGGGAAATATTATTAGTTTTGTTCTACCAGTGGGGAAATTAAGGCAGAGAACAGTGACTTGCCCTGAGGCCTCATAGAAGGTGTGTAGCAAAGAAATGCTACTGTGGTAAGGATACAGACATTTTGATAGTCTTTTGGGGGCATGCTGGCTATCTGCTGTCCTTTGATGTGAGCTAGGAGGATTTCTTGGCCTAAAGCACTGATGCAGTTTTCATGGAGAGCTAATGTTTTGGAACAGCATTTTTTTTCAGGTCCTGTTATTTCAACACAAGGCAAGCTTCTGCTTGTTACCAGGGTCTCAGCAGATCTCAAAACCTTTCCTAAGATCATTTCTCTCCTTTGCTTTAAGCAGAGCAGGGTTTGAATGACAAAACTGGAGAGCTTGTTGTGGGAACAGAAGGCAGATGAGGTGGATCACGTCATGGAACGTGAACATGTTTTCCTGGAGTTGCGATTGTGCTTCCTCAGCCTTTTCCTGTTTGCGCAGTGGAGCTCTCCCCTTCTTTTAATCGCAAATGAGAAATTTCTACTATCAGACTAATAGAGATTTTGCCCGCGGGTGCTGTGATAACATGAGGCTGTGGCATGTGCACACGCACGCACACACACACAGATACGCAGAGCAGTACAGAGATACCGAGGTCAGTGATTTTGCGGTTCTCCTATACCCAAAATAGCAAATCCTTGATATGTCAGCCTTGGAAATCCTCTGTCCCTTCAAATGCTTAATGAGATAGGTTGATTATCATCGAATGAAAACTACTTCTGTCGTATGAGGTGGGGAGAAGAGAATTTAACTGGCAGCAGTGAGAAGACAATTAACAGACTTCAGAGAGGCACTGGGACAGTTAAGATGTTGTTACAAGAGCATAACTGGGAAATGATGGATGGATCAGGCTATTATAAGCATATGCTGAAACTGAACAACAAACCACCACAAAATACTGTGGTGTGATGGCATTAAATCAGCCAACACAATAAGCAAAGCTCTGTTGCACCATCGCGGCGCAGAAATGTTTGGGTTTTACATTTTTGGGAAAGTTTAATGGCATTCCTTCCCTCTCCCCACACACAAAAACATTCATAGTGCAGAAAGCTTCACTTGATTTCTAATTTGGGAAAACGCCGTACAAAAACTCATAATTATTTTTCTGCACAGTTTACCAGGGTAGTATTACACATTTTGGCTGCAAGAAAGCCCTGTAATAAACGACAGCTCTTTCAGCCTGTTGGCAGTATATGGTCCAGCCATCAGTCTTGTAAATGTTCCCATAACCATTGAAAAGTTGAAATAATCTGGAACTGTGGCTTAACACATTATTAATCACAGAGCAAAGGGTTTGCTCTGATTTCACCAGGCATACTAATGTAAAAAAACCCATGAACTTCTCAGATGCCAGCACATGGATAAAAGCACAGCTAATCATACTCTGCTGCCATGACTGAATACAGGCTTCAAGCCCAGCATTTCAGGGAGCATTCCTCGGAGTTTTGTCAAGTATGAAGGCTTTCATTTAACAAATCCCTTTGTGAACTTGGCCAGGTTGTTTGTGTGTCGATGTGTGTGTGTGTGACTGTGAGTGAAGCAGCTGATTAATATCTTGTTCATTTTCCTGGCTGATAATGAGAAAGAGAAATATGATATGGTCCCCTCATGAACTGACTGCTCTAGCTGTGATCTGTGCCTTTTGGGCCAACCAGTGATCCCATTTCTACAGGCTTTCAACCAGCCAGCTGATGGGTCCAAAGCCAATGACAAGGTGATGGCCCAATCCAAGATTCACAAAAGTCAAAAGTATCTTCTTGCTGCATTTCTTGGCTTTTGGAAGGGAGCAGTTTAAGTCTGGATGAGAGTGGGTTGCAAAAGTCTCTATAGGAATGGGATTCTTCTTAAGAATCCCTTCCTTACCTTTGGGGAATTTCTCCAGTTTTTCATGTGACTGCTGAATCACATGAATGTCTCTGAATCCAAGTGTGGTAATACATATGAAGTGACCACAAAAGAACTCATTCAAAGGAAATCAGCCCAAGGTAATGAGGATGTCATGACTTGGGTTATTCATATCTAAAAGCTATAATTCAGCTTCATGAACTCTGCAATACCTAGAAACAATACCACAACAGCTTTCCACTACATACAGTGCCACATTCAAGCCGCATCAGGCTGGCCTGCTGCTGTTTGGGTTATTGTTGCACCTTGAACTAAATTGCTGTGAACATATATTTCAAAAGAAGGAGCACAACCAAAGACCTGACACTGCAAAACTCCTGAATAATGCTGTAGCTCGCGGCTCTGTTGCTAACAGGAAAAAGATGGAGATTAAGATGGCAGCTGCAGAAGAAAATTCACTTTGCAGCCTTTTTACACTGTCATATTTAAGAGAGAAAGCTACAAGTATAACTGATGAGGTATGATGTTTTAGAGGAGGACAGTTTGGATTTGCAAGAAGCTTTGAACATCTTGTTTTCCCACAAGCACTGCCATCTCCCTTGGTAAGCTAATTTTAAAAGTTAATGGACTAGATCCTTCGATGTGCTAATGCTGCATTGTACTGCTTCAGTGGTGTGAAAGAGCACTAAAGCAGTCTCCTTCTGTCGCTGGAGGTTTTCCCCTGTCCCAGGGAACTGCCGGGCAATACAGGTCAGCCAGAAGGGATCTTCCATCAGCCCTGATATGTCTGGAGCACAGACTTCTGGGGAAGAAGTGGGATGAGAGTTGTAACCATACACCCCGATTCTGAGTGACTACTGCTTTAGGGCTGTAGGCTGACAGCAAAAATAATTTTACAAGCTGCTCATAGAGCAAATATTCCCGATACTGGAAGAACATTGAAAGACTCCAAGTGGTGTTTTGCATTGCACTGGTCCTCCACCCAATCAGTAGATATGGGTCGCTGCTACTTTTGACTGCATACTTGGAAGAAGACGTGAAAAACAGTGAGGGATAAATGATACCTTGCAACTCGTTTCCTCAGCTGTGCTGACTAAACAGCCAATTCCCCTTTTTTGTGTGAGTTACACCTACTGGCATGTGACTGTGGTCGGTGCACACTGCGCTGAGTTAGGCACCGGCTGCTCTGGGACCTGAGAGGGGATGCTGACCCAGAGGGGCACTGACGCATCCACTGTGCAGCCAAAGGGGAGTCTGAACTAAAGGCTAGTGCTGTGGGTTGCACCATCTACCCAAATCCTGCAATGCACTCACTAACTCTGTACTTACATGATCCAAAACAAGGGTTTTGGAGGGGTTTTGTAGATACCCTGGAAAACCACAGAGTGCAGCAGCAGTGCTGTCCATTAAAACAGCACCAACTGTGGCAAGGTTTGTCAGAAAGGAGGCTGGTAGGGAGCAGTAACAACTTTAGCTGGCCAGTTTTAATCTGCTGTATCAAGTCAGTCTGACTCCAAGCCAGGGAGAGACACTGAAAGAGGGACTGACAGCATGGAGACAGCCTTGAGCCCCACTCTCTGTTTGCCTCACCCTTCTGATGAGAATACAAGCCCATGGTAAACCAACATGAGCAGGGCATCTAAAAAAGGAAAGAGCAGTCAATAGGCAACCAGGTCACTGTTACAACTCGGTGCCATCATATAGCAATAGTTTAAACTTTCTGTTGCTTAATTCTGTCATCATCCAAGAGTCTAGATGGGCTCCCTGCTCTTCCGATTCAGACTGGTTGTTTTCCACACCAGAGCTTGAGGTTATTGTCGTTTTTTAGTTGAAGGAACAATCTTGTTGGAATTAGTCTGAAACCAAAGATGCGGACTGGTCTTAGCACAGCTGATTTCAGGCAAATGGACTGACTTTGGGCCTAAATAGTCCTTCTTCATCTGCTACCTAGGCAATGTAATGCAGTTTAGCAGGGCATAAAACAACAGGTCCAATCCATGCCAAATGCTGAAGCACTTCCAGAGACACATCATACCTGTCATTTGATCTCTTAGTAAGAGTAAAAACCTGTGCTTATTTTCAAGATGCTCATTACCTGAGACCAGAATAACTGTGAACTGTTTCCATCTTAGGTAAGGATGGTCAGAATGGAACTTTTCTGTTTTTACAGAGGCAAGAAACTGAGAAATAAACTCCAGTGACAACTAAAACTCAGTAGTTTTCATCTGAAGTGCCAGATAGGCATTTTTGACCTTGTCTTTTTAATACAAACACAGAATAGCCTGGATCAAAGATTAAAAAGAACCATCCATCACATCTGATCCACACTTCTCCTGATGCAAGGAGGCTATGGGCCACTTCTGATACATTTCAGTTGCACTGCATAAAGTCTTTAGACACTGCAGCAGCAGGGGTCTGTCTGAGAATGGGACAAAAAAGAGCTCCCTGGGTAGACAGTAATGAGACCAACAGGGAACACTTCTTCCTGGGAAAAGCGTCATTTACAAAAGGAGTGTTGTTTCTTGGGGCGGTCAGGAAGGGGCTGTGGGAAAGGATACAGCACTGAGAAATCTGAAGTATAGAATAGCAACCTGAGTGTTCAATAGCATCTTTTCTTACTCCTCAGGGTACATGAGCTGCTGGGGACAAGGCGAAAGGTCAAGTCTGAATTCTCCTTTTCTGTTCTTATTGTGCCAAGTGTGAGGAAGCAGAGAGTCAGTCAGCTGGGCCACCCATGAGCGGAGTGGATGGCTCAGTGGGACAAGCCCTCAGGGGTCATGACCACCTAAGCAGATGGGGTTGAGGGCCGATTTTACGTTAGGCTTTGACACTCTAGAGGGGACAAAATCTCTAGGCTAACCCAAAGACCGCTGTTAACCCAATCCCATGCTGCACTTCCCTGAAGGACTGCCATGCAGGAGCAGCACAGATAGCATCCAGTCTGAGCAAAAATGCTGTGTGATGGAAGACGGAAGCTGTAGAGAAGTGGCTGGCATAGGAGCAGACATGCTCCTTCTGCCATGTGGGTTAGTACAGCTTCACAACATGTCACGGAGAACTTGAGAAAGACATTTTGATTCCAGAAAATATTAGTCCTAAATCTCACCGTTTTATGGCAACATGGAGAGGCAGAACTCTCAGGGTGTAGCTGTAGGTTGTCAGCACCAGAACACAACCTAGAATGCGAATAACAATAGCTGGAGAAGTTTTGAACTGTGCACATCAATGTGAGCTACAAGAGCAGAGCAAGTTTCACGTGTTCAGCAAAGATGTGCATGCATTTTCTGTGTCCTGAGCCATTCTGGTCCTGGTGTTGGTAACACTCCTGCTACCTGTTGTACAATTCAGCATTTTGAGGTGATCAACTCAGGCAAATCTGAGTTGAATGTAAATCTGGCCTCTTTGTGGCAGATCTGCCTTAAGGAAGGGCAACGGGGAAGATAAGAAAACTTTATCTACTTTTTCCTTTTGTCTCTTCTTTTCTCTTTCTCTCCTTGTCAGAGAATGACAGATACCTGTATGTTAAACTGACACACCATCAGGTATAATCTTGAGCTGAATGAAGGCTGTAATTTAATTAAGAGGCTATGACAGGTTTTGAAACAATGGCAGTGTTTTAAGACTGAACCTGGAGGATTTCATTCATTAATAGTGTAGGTGCTGCATAATACAGTTTTCATAAAACTTTCTTACTGTAGCAGCTGGAACATCCCTCCATCTACTCATGCTGCTGAATTCAGAGGGACTGAACAGAGCTGAAAAGTCTTGTGAAAGGGGCAGCTAATGAAGTGAAACTTCAGGGAGGTTGGATTCAGCAAATGAAGACCTGCGGTGATTTGATGGCTGCTGAGCGAGCTGTGTGGAAAAGAATCTGAAACTCTCACAAACCACAGAATTGCTTTGAGACTAATTTCTCAGCTCTCAGTTCAGATCAATGTCACAAAATTAATAAACTGGTGTCACTTGACAAAGTCTGTACTTACACATGGGGGCTGGTATAAAACTAGTTGAAACTCAGTAAAGTTGATTGAAGTCCATGATGCTGTCAGCACAGATACAAAGCTTGAAATGAAAAGCTGTAGGTCAGAATTGAAGAGATTTTTTTCACCTGTGCTTTCTCAGAAAGTAGTCCAAAATTGTTCTCCTGCGTCCCGTATGAGGGCCTTAGCAGCAGGGTGGGAATCAGACATGTGGGTCAGACCTAATTGCTCTTAGCTTTAATGGATCAGGTTCACTTGGACTCTGGTTTGCAGATAGGTAGATGGGATGGCCTTATGGACCCTCCAGGAGAAAGCTGGGTTCATAAACCGCCCATCATCTTTGACGTTTTGGCTAGAAGACTTTGGACGTAAGCAAGCTAGTTAAAATAACCAAGTATTTTTCTGTTCATCCAGCACCATGAAGGACATGCAGAAGAAAGGCCTCCAATTTCTTTCTGATGGAGCCAGGGTTAGATCACTGGGCTGACAGTGGGACATGGGCTTCACTTTTTTGGAGACAGCCAAAACATCGTAATAAATAAAGGTGTCTCCTGGCCCCAAAGAGAAGGAAGACCCAATCCTCTGTTAGAAGGAAGGGAATCTCTTTTTCATTCCTGAGAGTCTACTTCAGTAGCACCCACGCACTGTTCCTTGTATTGGAAACTTAATAACTTCACTTGAAAATCATGCCTTTTTGATGGCAGTGGAAATAACATGACTTTTAAACAAGTAGAGGAGACTGTCATTGAAGTCGAGCCAGTTATGTGGGAGTCAGATGATTAAGGTAGATATGATGTAGGAGGGAAGAAATACTATCATTTGGAAAAAATACTGTATTTTGAACAGGTTTAATGTTCTTTTCCAGGAAAGTGGCGTTGTTATTATTAAGTGCATTACAAATATTAGATGCAGGGCTTGATTGTCTGTTGACGTGCCTTCTCTGTAATTGTTCACATCCATGCAAATTGCCTACAAAATTACTCTAACTTGTTACTGAGCTGTACAGTTAAGTCTAGGGGAACTGTGTGCTCACTTTTTCAGATATAGAAACAAAGAGGCAAAGGGTGAGGTGAGAGGGAATTGCTCTCTCACCCGGGTCATGCCAGTGTCTGCCTGTCTGTAATGCAGCAGCCCAGGGGTCTATTTTCTGATGCATTCATAAGGTCTGTTTCATTGTTGGTGGTGTGACCTGAGTCCTAGCTCAAGGCTGTGCTATGCTGTTCCCATTTTTCCCGGGGGACAGTGCTGCTCTGGCATGGATAACGCGCCCCTTCCAAGGTTCTCGGGCTTCAAGTCATGTGGGGGTCTCAAACCGGCCTCGGAGGCTGCAGCCCAGCAACCTTAGAGAGGCTGTTGCATAGGAGTGTGCAAACAGCCCCTTAATTTATGCCTTGCCTTAAGGCATGTGCTCAGCACCTCGACGTGCAGCAATGCCCAAAGCTGGCACCACGGCAGGCAGCCCAGTGCAGCGAGAGCAGCTGGGGGGCAGAGGCAGCATCGCTGGACAAGCGCGTTGTTGCGTATGAGCTGCAGCAGCTGGGCACCGGCTGATGCTGAAAGGTCTGTTCTTGTTCTGAAGCAGGTTCCACCTCTGAAGCTTCAGGCCCTCTGCTCCTCTCTTCGCTGCCCACTGAAGACATCTTGCTTTTGGAGTGTGGCTTCTTCACTGGGCCTGTTCCTGGTTTCATTCTGTGGGACCAACCCAAAGCCAAACGAGACCAAAAGACTTGGATTGGAGCATTTTTTTTCCCCACATCTTATTCCAATGTGGAAGTAAAGAGCATTGCTCACAATTCCAGAGTTCAAATTTAGAGCTTGAAGTATTCATGTTTGGGCTTGAAGTATTTCTCACATGGTACCTTTTTTTCCCCTAATCAAACGGTCTTGCTTTCAATTACTCTAACCTGAGAAAGGGGGCAGGAAGTAGAAAACCTGCACTGAAAACCTAGTAAATACAGCATCTGAGATAGATTTAGTGTAATATCTTATGATCTGGATGCAATAAAATCTCAGTGTAGTGATTATGCAAATGTAATAAGCCCCAGTGATGATGCAGTCAGACCTAACAATGCAACAGGAGTCTTTCTGTTGATTTCAGTGAATTCAGGGTGTTCTCACACACACTGGCAACTGCTTCATCTTGGTATTTCAGCATTTTTATACAAACAAGTGGCCTCTGGGTAGCAGCCCATAGCAATACTCTTCAAAACACTGTATTTTACTATCAAAATGGTTTTGTGCTGTAAGCAAAACTTCTCCACAAGCTAATTTCTTTTCTCCTCCTTGACAAACCTGTACAACTTTCAAACTAGTAGAAAAATAAGATAAAATGTAATCTGTGCTCTAAATACTTTATGCCAGGTTGTAGAAAGCAGCTATTTTCTTTCTGAGCATAATTACTTGTCTCTGAGTTTGCATTGGAGGAGCTAATTGACCCTGAACTATCACCAGGATGACAACCGACTGCTGTGTAACTCAGCCTCTGAGCCCACAAGGTGTTCTGCATTAGCAAGTATGTTTTGATTTGTATCAATTCCTCTACTTTTCTCTAGCCTGTCTTCCCACATATGTAAACGCCATATCCACAGAATGGGTTAGAGGACCCCGTTACTCATTTGTCACTTTGCCTGGGATTTGAGTGACCATGTATACTTGAATGGCCTCTGCCCAAACACTTTCCCTGGTATTTATTGCAATCTTATAAACTCAGTGTTTTTTAACAATCAGTGGTTAAAAATTCATTGAGAAAATTATGTTTCTTCCTTGGCAGATTACAACTTTTTTCAGGGTCCCTTTAGCACCAGGCCTTCAGACTCACGATCATGAAAGTTCAAGATTTTACAGTCTGGAGAACAGAAGGTTACTACCCCAGTACAAATATTACTTTTGCAAGATTTTCTAGACTGAGCTTACTGTAATTACACGACATATATGGAAAATACAGTTGCTGTATATTATCACCACCTGCTTGGAATATCCTCTTTATATCAGCATGGCTTCATCAATCAGTTGTAATGTGATGCTACAGGGTCTCATGATAAAGACATTATAACACCTATTATAAATGCCAGTATGGATTTATGAGCCAACCTGCATTTTTTTTGCTTTCACAGCACCAGTTTTACACTGAGTGCTAATCTTCTGCCAGTACACCTGTTCCTGCTCAGTGCTATTTTCTTCTCCTTTTGTTTAAACAACCTACAGGTATGTTACATATTTTGTCCATTTAAGTAAGCTATGTCCATCCTCAAATTAAATATTAAATTGCTTTAAAATTGACTTTTCCTTATCTTCTCAAGTCCTGCATAGCTGGAATAGTGGAGATAAGGCATTCTGTACTGTATTGTGCTGTTTTTACCTGGAAGGTATCTGGCTGAAGTGTACTGCTCTCCCAGTAGCCAGTGATAGCCATGTGCTGGGTTTTTGGGGAAATGAGGCTGAGGGGAGCTACTGAAGGGCAGACTCCAGCTGCCTCAGGACGGCCTGGACCTCCATGGGGTCCCACAGGTGTGATATCTCCTGCATCCCTGCAGGACAGCACACATATTTTTGGTGTCCTCACATCCTCTCAGGTGCCTGGGGGGAAATGCAACGTGCTGCCGATGGTCTGGGCTGTGAGGAGGGAGAGAAGTGCCGGGCTGCCTGACATAGAAGGTATCCCTAAAAATTGGGTAGTGTCACTCTCAGTATCTGTTAAATAGACTGCTGAGAGGCAAACCAGACCTAGAAAGCTTGCCTTGGAGCAGATGACAATTTGAGCTTCTATTCTCCTGTTGGGGCTGCTGCATTTTGCCTTGCTCAGCTCCTCAGGCTCCCTCCTCTCAGGTCTCACACATCAGCCTTTGTGTGACCAGAGTGCAGCAAGGAAACAGCTGTCCTGTGAGCTGGGTGTTTTGGCACCAATGCGCTGAACAGTTTCTCTCACATTTCCATCACACACTCAGAGCAGTGGTTCATATTTGGTGCAAAGTGCATTGGGTATTTATTAATTTCATTTTTTAGTTGTTACTTTTTGCTCTGTCTTCATTCATCCAAAGTTCGGGTGCTCTGAGGTAGGCTTAGCATCAATAATTGCTGAGATGGCAGAAGAAACAACTCATACCAGAAGCCAGTTTAGCTGAGCAGCTTTCTCACATCCTCAGGGACAGACACCATGACTTAAATATTTTGTATATATTTTCATCCAGCTGTTTTATACACACACACACATATATACACTTTACTATACTAATGTATAAGATGTGTTATTGCCATAGGAAGTTAAAGACATCACTCCTACCCTATGCCTAAATACATCTCAAGTGCCATGAGCCATCCCTCCACTTTGTTGCAACTCCTCATACCAGTCTTCCTCAGTCAAAAAAATCCCCTTACAGCTCAGTGCAAATCAGCCTATAATTTTTCACTTCTAGCTTGGCTGCTGATATTGCAACACTGAAGATTTACATTACTGTTTTGGCCCCCTAAAGATGAATGTGATCATTTTCTGTTCCCTCCACATGGGTGTCTATGTCACAGCGGGGCATCGCATGAAGCTGGAAATCAAAACTGGTTGAAGAACGTGGGAATGGGAGACCCACAGTGTTAACCCATCAGGCCCTGGCTGTTCTGCAGTCCTCAGGCGGAAAATGCTGTATGAGGTGCTGGATAGAAATTACTATGATTATTTATTGCTTTCTGTGCATTTTATTTTGGTTGCTTTGTAGACATCAGTAAAACTTGGCTGCTGTCTTTTCAGCATCACAGGTTGGGCTGTTGGGCTCTTCAGAAGACTACTTTGAAATATTAAGATTGTCTGCCTACTGGGTCATCCTAAAAAGAAGTAAGAATATAAAATAATGAGGAGGAGAGGAGCATGGCAATGCTAGAACAGTGATGTCCAGACTTCATATTATAAACAGGTTTTCATGATCAAGAAACCTCCTTGCTTCTGAAGGGAGAAGGGCTTAATCTGGAAAAAATTTCCAGGGGAACTCCTGCAGATATTTTAATGTTTTTGTTCTCAGTGTTCTTCTGGTCTGCTTGATGTGATATTTACATAATGTAACAAAAAGAGTTTTGAGAGAGATCTGATTTCTGTCTTGGCTGCCATAAAGAGGATCAGCCTTGAGATCTCTGTGTGTTTACAAGAGTCCCTAGCTGTCTGCTCTAGTTCTGTTATCTTTTAAATGAAATCATTAGCACATACTTGTAATGGACCTGCTATACCTGGTGAAATTTTGGCTCTTGGTTCCTTTCTTTGTAATGGATTATGCACTCAACCACATGTGACAGATGGAAAACCTGGTAGGAGGCGGTGAACTGAGTACATAAGAAAGGGAGATAGAGTAAGGTGTATTTTCATGGACTGAGCATTTTTGTACATAGCAGCGCTTGCATTTGCTGTGAACAGTTTGTATGATGAAATATTCAAGATTTGTTGGGGCTGTCTTTGTGGAACGGCTTGTTCCATCTGTACGCAGAAGGAACAGTGGCTGCAGAGAACAGAACAACTGCAGGACTGCTGCAACACAGCATGCCCAAGGGAAAGATATCCTGCCTGATACCACCATTCCTCCCTTAGATATGGAGTCTCCTCAAATGTCGTGAAGTCCCCTTTTAATAGAGAAAACTTCCACTATGGGTACTTTATCTAGATTATAAACATTTATCTGCTTCTAATCTTCCCTTTACCTTTTAATTAGAGTCTTAATTGCTTCTTCTCTGAGGCCATTAGGGAGCTGACAGGCATTGCATGGCTCAATTTATTCCTTTAGGGTCCTAATTCAAAGGCCACCAGAGACTGAGACCTACTCCACAGGTTTGGGAGAGCTTTGGATCAGGCTCAAAGTTGTATATTAAACATCTGATACACATTGGTAGGGGGTGTTTCTGGACTGGATTTCTATCACTGATGGCTTTTGAATACTTGAACAGTATTTTATATCCCTTTGGAGGGTAAAGGAAGGCAGACGTAGCAAGATTAAGATTCATGTTTTGTGTCTTAAACCCTGCATCTTGACTAATTTAACAGGGTTTTAAAACCCTGCTGTAGTTGTGTTCAAGCCCTGAGGGGAGAGTCTTAAAGAAGAGTTTGAGCACAGTTATAGAATAAGCTGTTCTGGAGCACAGGCAGGCAACCTTCATTCAACTGTTTCTAATTCATCTGTAAGTTGAAAAATGAGCACTGGATCTATTTCGAAAGATTTGTCTTTTGAAAGGTCTTAGATCTTTGCCTCATTATTCTTTGCTACAGAAAGGAAAAAAAAATTAATTGTAAAATCGGAAAGGGGAACAGACCAGTTGTTGGTCTTCGGGGAATATTTGGAGAAGGCCAGCTGTGAAGGGTGGGCTTGTGCTCATTCTGCACTAGCTGCTGCGATGCCTCCCTTGAGCTGATGTCAACCCCTCCCTCTTGGTGTCGGCTCCCCTTCCTTCCCTGCCCCACACTGCAGATCGTGGTGGAAGTGCTGCGAGTGACCGCTTTGCTGTGGTCTTGACACACAACCGTAATGGTACTTACAGCCTGTATTTCTAAAATGAATGCTCTGCAAAAATGCTCTGGAGAGGCTTGAGTTGCTGTAATAAGGGCGCACAACATGAGGCCAGATCAATCACTCGGAAAGCACCAAACTCGATTAGTCAGGTGCTGGCAAACTGTGGGGCAGTTGTGTTGTGAAGGCAGCTGCTGGCCTCTGTCTTCCCAAGAGAGCCTGCCCTTGACTTGTGGCAGGAGAAGGGCATTTTCTGCAGACTGCAAAGCTAAACCTCCTCCACTTCACAGCTGCGCAGACATGGCTAGTGCCTTTGAAGCAGATTTTTGGCCAGACAAGGATCCTTGACTGACTCGAAACCTTTGGCTTTGGACTCTTCTACACTTCACGGCATCTGTCGTGGCCCTATTGGCAGTTAGAAACTCATCGCTGCACTTATTATCTGAAAAAGTAACTAATTTGTTGTCTTCTCACTGTAAAGAGAGACAAATGGAAAAAGAATCTGAAAATTATGAAAAGAGAAGGGGGGGGTTTCCCATCCTGGATATCTAAGTGTAATAAATTAATACTTCTTACACAAGGGCGAAAAAGATTGAACCTAATGGCTGGTTAAAAAAAGTGCCAGCACAATTTATTTGGACTGGCTGAGTCATAAATCTTTTTTGTTATGGTGGTGCCTGGCAGGTCTTCCATAGTCAGATTGATTTTTCTGCTGTAGTGGTAAGTCCCTGTCTCTTCAGTTCACACTAGTCTGCATCAGTCAGAAATGTGGAATAAAAGTTGTCAACTCTGATGTGCTTTAGGGCTCCCCCCAAAGACAAATCTTAAATGTCTTGACTCTGTTGCTAGATACAAGGCCACCAGTAGTGGTGCTGATGTTGACGACAATGATGATGATAATAATAATAATGATAATTGAGCAATTGCTTGTAGTTGGATTTTATGTTGGCAGCTTGAATTGCACAAAGCCTGTCTAATGGAGAGAGAAGCAGGCAACCACAGCAATGTGGTCACAACATCTCAAAGTCCCTCACCATCTAGAGGGACAGAAGGATGCAACAGAGGGTGACTGTGGCCAGGGGAGTGGGACAAAATCCAGGACAAGTAGGGAATGCTGTGAGTTAGTGCAATCTTTGGACCACTCTTTGAAGACTAGTTGTCTGATGGAATGCAGCCTTACAAGTTTACTATTTCCTCTTCCATAAGACCTCCTGGAGCAAAGCTTGGTTGCACAGGCTGCCTGCCTGCCCACAGCAATGAACTCATGCTCCTTACCCAGTTCTGCCTTCCCTCTCTGAGGGACTACTGTCTCCAGTGGTTCAATGGTGGCCACAGAACAGCTTTCAAGTATATAAAACACAATTTCTTAAATGGCGACATGGGAAAACAATGCAAGCTGTTAGCTGGGCTATTCATTTTTCAAAGCCATTCAATTCTTGACAGCTATAAAATACTAGGAGGAGCTGGCTTTGAGTTTTATAATCACAGACTAATTTAGGTTGGAAGGAATCTATGGAGTCATCTGGCCCTACCCACTGCAAAAAGCACAGCCAAATAGCTTGAGCTGCTCAGGGTTTATGCAGTCAAGTTATGGATATCTCCAGAGATGGTGATTCCCCTATCCCCCTGGGCCCCTGTTTCAGGGTCTTACCAGTTTTATGGTTAAAAAAAAAAGTTTTTCCTAGTGTCCAATCAGAATTACCTGCATTGCAACTTGCACGTGTTGCCTCTTGTCCTGTCACCCTGCCTCCATCGTCTCTGTAATCTCCCATTAGGGTAGGTTCACATAGCAATAAGATCCCCCTGCACTGTCTCTTCTCCAGGCTGAACAGTCCCAGCTCCCTCCTCCTCTCCTAGTGCGTGTCTTGTGCTCCAGCTCCTGACCATCTTGGTGACCCTGCTGGACTTGCTCCAGTAAGTCCATGTCTGTCTTGTACTGGGGAGCCTTGAACTGGACACAGCACACAGGAGGTGCCCTCACAAGTGGTAAATAGAGAGGAACGGTCGCTTGCCTCAAGCTGCTGTGTACGCTTTTACTAACACAGCCCAGGATGCAGCTGGCCTTATTCACCATAAGGACTTATTTTGGCATGTATCATTCACTTGTTTAATAGCTTGTGCTAAGAGTTGTAGTTTAATGAATTGCTTAGGTCTGTGTTTGCAGAGACTTTTACTCATTTTGCTCCAATGGATGTAGTGTGGGCAGCAATGTTCATTGTATGTGTGAGCCCCAGCCCATTCATCTTCTCGGGAAGCCTGTACCTAAGGGCAGAGGTAGGCAGTGGTGCTTGCCAGTTTCCTTCCTCATCTTCTTTTTCCTCTTTTATTCTCACTGTCACTTTGGTGACATCAGGGACATGCTGGCCTCTTCCAACTCTGTTTAGTAACAGCTATGAATTCAATGACAAATCCCTGGGACTTTGGCTCCCCTGTTAGCCTTGGACAGTGCCATGAACTGTCCTGAAGCAGATGTCTTGACTGCCCTTTCCCCTTCCCTTGCTGTGATAGTGGCCTGCATTCACACTGACCTAACTGTATGACATTGCCCTCCCCTAGTGCTTAGGGTGTGAGGTCAACTCCTGATCAGTTCCGTCTGGGGAAATACAGTTCACGGCTTTGTAAAATTAAACTGCTGGGAGGAACCTGGGAGCCTACAACCTGGGGTCCTTAACAGGGCAGGAAATCCCCTAGAGTGTGTGTTACCTTTCCCACTATTTATTTCTGAGAAGTCAGTGGAGCTGATCCAAATATTCCTTCTGAATTGGTTTTCTAAATAAAATTTCATCATTGCTCAGAAATCTCAAAAGGGTTTCTGATAACCGCTGAAAATCTGTTTTTGTTGATTTCTTTCATTTTTGCTTTGTTTTCATGTTTTGAATGTTTCTTTAAATTGAGTTTCTTTATTTGGATAAGTTGTAAGAATGGAATAGCTCAAATTGAACAATCCTATATTTATTAAAATTCTATTTTTTAAACAAAAGTTTTGTTCCATTCCACAGAAATCCCAACGAATGAAAATTGTCAAAACCAGGAAGAACAGGAATCTTGGAAAGCTTTGTGATTCAACTTTTTCTCTAATTCTCTTGGGAATGGCAGGAATGAAGGTGAGAGAGTGAGCGAGCAAGAGCACAAGGCTGATCACATGAGCTCTTTGTGCCTTTCACATTTGTTGTCACGGCGGCTGCCTCATCGTTCCCAGAAGATCCTCTCTCTTTCCACCACTTCTGCCAATACAGCAGGTTTGGAGAAGTGAGGAGCAGAGTACAACCAGAAAAATGAGATGTGGGTTGCTTGGCATTTATACAGGTTGTTACAGGAGGGAATGTTTTTTGTATCAAAATCAACTTCATAATACTGAACTATAGACGTTCAGCATCACTTACTGGGACATTAGCACCTAACATAAAATGATTTATTAAATTAATCCGACTTGTAAGCTGAGGGCATACCACATTGGATGTGGCTATTTGGTAGTGTATTCTCACGTTGAAGCTCTGGATTGTCCTCCTCGCTTAGTGAAAAAAGCAGGCCAGCCTCCCTCCAGGTGTGCAGCACAGATTAATGCTGCTACGAATTGCAGGTGGGAGTCCTGAGAAATGTGTGGCTGCTCAGTATAAGCAGTCCGTGTGTGTCCGCTGTAATCAGTGCCTGTGCTGCTGCTTGCACTTGGGCTCAGACTCACCAGCGTGGTGTTAGTTTGCTCCTCTTCAGTGACACAAATGAGCAGCTCTCTGAGCCCCCTTTGGCTACATGGATAAACCAGAGCTCAGCTGCTTTGTAGTGTCAGGGTGGTGAAAAACAGGCAGAGCACATCTGTGAGTCCAAACTTGTGTTTGATTTTCCTTGAAAAGCCATGGTTGAGACCACTGAGACCACTGCAATTCTTTGTGATTTGTTTTTGCTGGAACCCCTTGAGGACTTTTTTGTAGTGGCCTCAGGAAACCCAGAAGCTATGCCATAATGGGAGTTTTTAGTGCTGGCAGCAGCTTTCTAGGATAGCAAGCCTATACTTGTAAGTCTTCTCTGTCTTTTTCATGTACTTGATGTAGCCAGTGGGGTTAGCTGCTGTCCATAGCCTTGTTCTTTTTCATCTGTCAAATGTTGATTTTGAATTTCTGGTTTACTTAACAGCTTTGCTTGCTCGTTCTTCAACCTTTTAGGTCACTTATGACTTTGCAGTTACTGCTCTATTCAATTTTGTGAAAACTTTCTGCTGAAGGTGAATAATCTATCTGCTTACATTCGTTAGAAACCAATGTAAATATTTGTAACTTTAAGGAGGTCTTACTGTTATCAAGGAGTGTAATGTAACATGTTTATCCTTCATTACAATTCAGTGAGACACAACAGGAGGAAACAATGTTATACATCTGGAAGTAAATAAGCACCAAGGCAAGAAGTGAAAAGATCTTTCAGAACTATGGGCAAGAACAGAGTTTGCCAAAAATATTTCCCACGGTTTTGAACTGCAGGCTGGTTAAGTATGCTTCATATCTAGAGATCAAACACGAGCGAACAAGGTAATCAACATGAAAGAATCAGTTCATTTTGGCAAAAGTTCCAGGGGTGAGACACTGCCCTGGCTCAAATCAGTGTGTGCCTGGGATTTCATCGCAGGTGCTCAGCAGCCTTCATCTCCAGGTTAGTAACAACCTCAGAGGACCAAAAGCGAAAGTCTAAAATTAGAAATGATAGCTATATTTTTCCTTTTCCAAATCAGCAGTGCTGACCCTTCATTTACACCAAGACCAAGTGGACAAACTGAGCACGCTCAGGTTAATAGCCGTTGTCTTTAGAAGTGCTCAGAAATGTAAAAGACACTTCATTGTCCTGAAGCACTTCTCAGGAGGGCTCAGAAATCATGTCTCCACCTTGTAAGCAGGTGAAAAATGTTCAGTGAGCTAATTCTGCCTGGGGGACCCTTTGACCTGGATAACACTGCTGTGCCCTTTGCAGAGAATCATCCCTTTGATTTTGCAAAGAGGAGATCTTTGTGATGGAGACTGTGTGGGCACAGGGGACAAAAGAACTGCTCAGAGCAGCTCAACCTCTACTTTCTTGGTCCATCCAGTAATACACAGTCATTCCTCGGTGCCTGAGCTGGGTCTGGAGTCTGCAGTATCACCTTCACAGGTGCCTTGCTTCTGTGCTAAAACTGCTGGAAAACACAGTTGCTTGAAGCTGCGCTGGAGGCAGCGGTGTTTGTTAAGTGTCTGGCACCACAGGGTTTTAGGGGGAGTCTGCCAGTGGTGGCCGGTGAGGTCTGGGCTGGTCAAGAGGAGGGTGCCAGCAGAGCTTTGCGCTGTGCCCTTCTGCTAGGGGAACAGCAGCAGGGCCAGTGTTAAAGCACAGCTTTGTGATCCTGTCATTCCTCTGGCTGCGAAGATCATGAGTGCTGCAAGTGTAAAGTGTGTAGGCTCACGAGTGAGAAGGAGTGGTGAGCAAAGACCATCTCTTTCTGCTTGCCACTGTGCTAGGAAAGGAGCAACACTGACAACAGAGGTCCACAGGAGCGTGCAAAGAACCGGGAACTGCCCTTTTTCTCTGTCCAGAGTGACCTAATATAGTTTGCAAGGACAAGATGTGCAAAATGAAGCTCTTCTTCTGCAAGTTTGATTTGTGTTCAGACGAGAATTATTTAATAATATCTAATTAGCTATGAGGAAGTGTTTTTTAATACAGAGGGGTCTCAAACCTGGTTTTTAGGAATCTTACTTTTTAACATATGAGTTACTGCCTGAATCTGAATATTATATCTAAACATTTACAGTTGAGGGAGCAGCTGTAGGCGTGAAGAGCTCAGCAACTAATTGGTGAGAAAGGTAAGAAAGATGGACAATAGGCTATTATCAAACACTCCGTAACGTGTTGGTATAGTACTGCAGTATTCAGAGAATGAAGCTGTTAAAATGTGTAGTCCCTTTTCCTTGCCTTCCCTGAAAGTGATATAGACTCTCTCACCAAAATTTTGGTTGAAATACTCATAATCAGCATATCTCTTTTCTCATGAACTTTGCTCCCTGACTTCTTGCCATTTTGCATATTGTTTTGACTATTGTGAAATTGTAATTGCCTCATTTAAGCCTTATAGTCTCATTCACCAAACAGACTAATCTTTTCTACCTGTAGAGAAAGCTTCCTGAAAGAAACATCACAATGAAATCAGAGTGCCTTTCTTTGCCAGTATTCAGAACTCCAGCTCACGACTGCAATCACTCGTGCTAACATCCCTAATTTTCTGTGTTAGAATTAATAACAATGAAACATTTTGTTAGAATTAACAGAATGAAAATGTGAGCAAGAAACATAAGTGAAAGGGATTGCTGGCAAGCACTAGGGAAATGGGGATATATGAGAAGGTGAACTTAGACGTCTAAGTCTAGCACCTAGCATCAAGAGATGTTAAAACTCTTAAAATGCAAAGAAAGAAAAACTAAAGACTGGAGAGCCATTGTAATCTGACCATTCCTGAAATGATCATGGTCCAGCTTAGAGCAGAAGCCATTCATTCTTAACCCTGTTTAAACTGTGTTTCAGTCAACGTATGTTGGTCGCATCCCAGAGCACAACAATCAAATCTACTTTCACCAGTTGCCTTGCAGAAACACTCGGGTGTGAGAAATCCTGATTCCTTTCTTTCTTTCATCTACATCCCCTTAAGAAGCAATTTGAGAGCATAAACATCTCTTCTTTGAAGAGCAGTAAAAAATCCTAGTGAAAAACTGTAACCCCAGCAAGGCTCATTTGGAGAGAGAGCAAAGTCTGCTGAGATGTTTTGAAAGGTTGGAACCGTTAACATACATATCAAAGGGAGATATTTGTTAGGATTGGGCAAGGATAAGGAGTAACTATGGCAATTCATAAGGGAGAAATAAAAAAGACAATAAATCAGTCCGTCAAAGGGGCTGTAGTGAAGAGTGGGAACAGCTTTATACAATGTTTGTCTGGTTGATAGCATCATTTACTATATAAATAACCATCTATGTGAACTTTTTATTGCTTTCCACACACATTTTCCACAGCTGGCAGGAGTGTTTGTTTACGTATCTACAAACCATTCTGCAAATACCGCTCTCAAGCTGCCCGTGTGTCAGAATTATAAATGCACCCTATTACAAGTTTATTGTAAAATTATCCATATGAACCTAAAGTTATCTGTCTAGCTTTGTTGCTTATTTTTTGACAGTTATAAATGTGTAGATCATTTTCGTTCCTCAGTACTGTTTCAATTTTTAGGTTTTTATTTTTAGGCAGAGGGAATTGCCAGAGTGTCATCTAGTGCACCCTACTGGCCAGATACAACTTCAAGTTTGAGGGTCTTGCTGGCTTATACTTCATATTCTTTTCCTGTGTTAGAAAATGCTGTTTTCTGTAAATTAATGCAGGTTTAGAGGAGGGATTTGAACCAGGCTGCTTATGATTCAGGAACTGCATTGCCAACAAGGCTGTGAGCTGTGCAGGATACTCCTATTTCTCGCTCTCCTTTTGTTGTAAATCCCTCTCTCAGAGTTTCTCAGTTTTTCTCTCTCTCTCTCTCTGTTTCTCTAGCTATTGTAACATATCTCACTTTCCCACTTCACCTCCCCAAATTTAAAAGACTTTCATTTTCTTGGTCTTGGTTTATTTCTTATATCAGAATCATACATTTGGAAGTCTTGTTTAATTTTTTAAAATGACTAGTTTGTTTATGATGATAAGGCCTCCCTTAAAAATAGATTTCACTAGGCAAAAAAAGCTTAAAAATTTCAAGCCTATTGTTAGGAAGAGGCTATTAAATTATCATTAAAAATTCTTAATTATAGTTCTATTTTTAAATTTAAAACAAATAAATAAGTTCTTCAAATCCAAGCTTTTGTGCCTGCTGTTTAGGGGAGACAGGATTCAGGATCTTTGAGCCTAAGTTTTTTTGTTGGTCCAAGGGAAAAAAAAAAATTTCTCAAATTCCATTACTATAAATGTGCATACTCTAGCAAAGGTCTTAATTGGTCTCTAAAAAATCTCTTAAGTAGTCTCCAGAAAATAATATGTAAGCAGTGGTGGCACTTTAATATAAACCAACTATTTTGAACGGCAAGTATCATATACTGCTGAACTGAGATCAGTGTGTTAGTCATGTTCTTTCCAGCTAGTTCATTTGCATTTAATGTTACAGCTCTCCCATAAGGAGCGGAGGGATGCCAGAATCCTGCTTTTTAGGGCTGCATAAATGTGAGACCAGAGCCTTAGCTGGTATGGGGCTATTCTGTCAATGCCTCAGCTGTAGACTGACACTAAAAGAAGCATAAGGGCCTCAGAAACGGCTTCCCTATTAAAGGTGGATGTTACTTTAGTTTTTGCAGAGTTAGTATCCATCCTTGCATTGCACTGGCACTCCTACCTGCTGTTAGCATGTGGGAAATGGACCGGGGGCTGCAAAAGGTGGAAATAACAAATGTGTCCTTCAGATATGGTGATGCTTGGTTGGACTTTTGCCCCCTGATCCTGAAGGCTTGTTGGTTGCTTCATGGCAGCCTAGCATACTTCACACCATGATTGGGTTTTTGGACACTCGAGAGATGTGCATCAGTATCAGGAAAACCACAGGAGTAGATCTTTGCAAGAGTGTTATTCTTTGAACCCAAAGGGATGTTTTTGAATGTCATTGTAAATAAATAAGGAAAACTGAATATTGGAAGGATCCATAACAAACATTTTAAAAAACAGTCTTATTTTGAGTTTTTGCTAGTGCTGGATGAAGTAGTCAGACTGACTTCACATCTTGTTGAAAGAGCCTCGTTGAAGATTCTGCCCTCAAAGTAATCTTCATGGTAGAATGAATGTGAATAGTCAAGGTGTAGTGATACATAAGCTGATATTTTGGTATCTGCCTTGGTAAAGACATACCTACTTCTTTTTGCATCTCAGAAAGACATGGTGATGCTTCCAAGGGGAATTTAGGGGGTCCTTGATTTGATCTTTCTGCTGAATTTTAATTTGGTTAATTATTTCAATTTCATTTAATAAGATGCATTATTCTTCATTTCCTTTCCTAACATGCAATGCAGAGTTCACATGACACTACATAAACAGTTGTGTTTCATACTAGAGGTAGATGTGCTTTTGGAGCCCTTAAGGTGGAAAGTATTATATATGTATAAAATTGTATCACCTGCTAAGTAAAACTTTAAGCAGAATAATATCAATAATTAATAAAATTAATAGCAAATTTTTATACTTAGCATTTTCCACTGTGTTACTTCTCATTAAAGGGATAAATATTGTCAGAGTGGGGAAGTTCTGAAAATAGAGAAAGGATTGTTTCTGGTCAAACTTGGGAGTGGTTTTTCTGATGAATAACATAAGCTAATGATCTCAATCTGGTTTTGACCCATGAGCAACGATACTGAATCATGATATTCCTATAGCTGAGATCACAGTTTCTTAGCTTCAGCTTTAATGTTTTTATATTGTGTGACTTTGACCAATGTTGGCAGGTATGATGGTTTGTGTGTTGCTTGCTCTCCAGGGCTGGAGATCAACTTATAAGAAACTTCTTTTGCTGCTCTCACTCTGCATTGGGTGTAAGAAGGAAAAGTGGATATATGATGGCCTAAATTTGCTTTTAGTGTTTGCCAGGATGTAACTGGAAAATATTTGTAAATTAAAAAAGAGAAAATGTCTAGTTTTGGTAGAAAGTTGGCCCAACTGCACCTTCAACAAAAATAACCCAATACATGTGGGCAAAGCACAGAAGAAGCAGTTACTTCCACGCAAGCACGTTTTAGAAATTGTGCTGGTAATTACAACATTAATCTTTCTGATGCCATAGTTAAGCTGCATTATTCGATGCCCTCCCCTCATATCTCATGCAGCCGTGCACTAGAGAGCCGACCCAAACAGAACAAAATGAAGCAGCTTAAAATGGTAAATGTAGCTACCTATCAAGTGCCAGGGTAACACCTTAATCCTGGATGGCTTCAGCAGGTTTTCAAATCACTGCCTCCAGTTTCTTTGTTAATATGGACTCTTCTAGCACTTTAACTTAGAATTTGCCAGCCTGAGCAGTCTGAGAGGTAGTCCCCTCCGGTGAAGGCTGATAATGGCTGAGTGGAAGCTGTGGTCAGTATCAGAGCAGCAAAGGAGAGCCCAGAGAGTGGTGTGAGTGTTGCAGGGGTGAAGATGAGGTAAGGGAGGGAGGAATAAACAATGAAGAGTGATGAGCCTTGAGACAACAAAACTACATTTGATGCACTGCAGAAGTATACTGTCTTCTGATTTTATAGGTATTTTCGGTGAGATGTTTTCTATACTTCTACTACTTGCCAATCATTTTTCTGCAAAACATGGTAAACCAAGTTCATTTAGTTGCAATTCAGAAATTTCAAAATGGTTTCAGCTAACAAACAGCAATTTCCTCATGGTCTCACCTGAAGGTGATGCAGATGTTTGAAACCTTTGTGCCTACTGCACATATCAGAAACGCTAAACATACTGTCTTGATTTCTCTTCAGTACCACCTACTTCCTGGAAAATTTGGAAGCCTTGCATTTATCACTTCAAATTCTCTGCCAAGTTCCTTTCATTTTTTTTTTCTCCATTTTTGTCTCACACGTTTATTATATGATGACAAATGCAGTTTTCTTCTGACACCACATAATAGATGTGTGAAACACACACACATGTTCTAGTAAGAGACTGCTCTTTATTTCCTGGCTCCAGTTGCAAAACATGAGTCAGGGTTAGAAAGGTTGTACCCCTGTCAGGGATGTGTAATCTGCATCCTCAAACTTTCCTAGCTTTTGCTACAGTAGTGGGGAAAAATGTGAAATCTGGTTCTTCTGTTTCTATACTCAGTGTTTCCTCTTCCCCAGTCACATATTTTCTTCATTTTATAATCACCATTCCCTTGTATTGTATTTACTCACTTTGGAGATGGGTGCTTTCATCAGCAGGGAAAAAAACCCAAACCCTCCAGCTCCTAAAACAAGTATACCTGCACTCTGACTGCAGGAGGTACAGCAGTTTTAGAGAAAGCATCCTCCCACTATTCTGGGTTTAATGCAAAGAAGAAACATTACTAGCCCATTTGCTGTGAATTCCAAGCACTATTTTCTCCGCATCAAGTTGTCCTGGTTTTGGCTGGGATACAGTTAATTTTCCTCCTAGTAGCTGGTATAGGGCTGTGTTTTGGATTTAGCATGAGAATAATGTGATAACACACTGGTGGTTTAGTTGTTGCTAAGCAGTGCTTATACTAAGTCAAGGACTTTTCAGTTGCCCATGGTCTGCTGGCGAGGAGGTTCACAAGAAGCTGGGAGGGAGCATAGCCAGGACAGCTGACCCAAACTGGCCAAA
>VYZW01043406.1:3085-42800 GCA_013401315.1 Balaeniceps rex | reverse complement strand
GGGCAGGTGTTGGAACCATCTTGACTGCTGCACAGACGTACTCTGACAGCATGCTTTGCTTTGATCAATGAACTATCATAAATATAAGGCATAGAAAGAATGGAGAAGAATATTTTTGTCAGAAAGAAAGGACTTGATTCAATCAATATGCTGTACCAGTCGACTGAAGCCAATAACTTCTGCAATGAAGTAAGTCTGCAGACCAAGCACAATAACTTCTAGTACTTTCCTACAGAAATGGGCAGATGACGCTATATATTGATACAGATCTTGGACCTGATCAGCTTAGGGGTAGGGGGTCTGAGATGACTTTGGGAGTGTTTACTTTTTCTCTGCAAAACATCACCTACACTGAGTAAACTTTCCCTAGGTCAAGACGATCGTTCACCGGGGAAACCACCTGGCACTGGTGCTCTGGGTAGAGTGTGTGTGTGCTACGATGCAAAGTAGCGCACACACACACACACTACCAACTGCTACTTTGCAGCTGATTTTGCCCACCAGCAGCTTCCTAGCAAAGCAAGGCTTTGGGAGAGCAGTTTGAATGCCATTGGTAAAGATGAGGTGTTCGAGCTAGAAAGAACTGCCACTTGCTATGTCTGCTTTTTCAAGAAATACAGACTACAGAGAACAGAGTGACTTTGAAGTACAGATACCTGATTCATCCTACCCCCCAATTCTCAACAGAAGAATGAAAAAATTTCACAAACTTCTTTCCTTAAATTATATTTTTTTCCCCATCAGTTTACATCCAGGTGCACCCCAAACAGACTGCCCCCAGGTCACAGACATTGCCTAAGCATATTGGTTTTCCTTCTGCTATTACTGTTGCATGAAGTTACAGAAGGAGCTGGAAAGACTGGGAAAACTGAAACAGCCAAGAACTTTTTTTTAAATCTGGTAATGGAGATTTCTTTCTTGATAACTTCTTTGCAGTCAAAGGAGGGTTTTGGTGGCTTTTGCTTCTGGGCAACATATTTCAGAAAAGCAAGGTGTTCCTCCCTTACAAAAATCAGTCAGGATTTTAATTTAACTTTTTTGCACACTTGAGAAGAAGTATTACTAAAATTTTTTCTCATAGATGCTGGGGAAACAGCATTTCTGTGATTGCTGCTGTCTCTCGTGGTGGTGACTTGGTGGCTGTACGCAGTTTTCTGTCAGCTGAGGTGAGTGACATTGTTCATTTGGCCTAACATACAAAATTAAACTCTTGCACCCAAACATTGCCTCACAAATAACATTGCCTCAGAGGCCAGGCAGTTACCCCTCTTACAATTACTTAGTTTATCTGAACAGCTGCCATGTTCTTTCCATCCCCCTCCTCTTCCATTTCTTACTGCAGCTGATACCGGGATTCTGGATTCTTTCTTTAAGCTAAATAATTAGGCCATCACTAGTTTCATCCCCTTTCCCTGCCAAAAGAAGTCACAGTGAAATACAAAGACCTACTTTCTTGCTACTGACTTCCCATTTCTACTTTGTGCAATTTATAGACTGCAGAGAAAAAATAACTGAGAAATAAGGCTGGAAGTGACATTTAAAAAGACATTTAGAAAAAGAAATTTTAAAAAAACCTCCATAATTTCAGCTGGGTCAATGTTTTGTTTCAGGTTGTGGTATTTTGATAACCTGGAAATGGTAAGTACAGAATAGTACTTTAGCCATGTTTCCTAAGGAAATGAGCCTTATCCATCACTCTGTGTGGCCTCCCCTCAATCACTTTTGAAACTTTGGCTGATATTTAGGCTTTTAGGTGTCTTTCACATCTTCAGTTAGATTCTGTAGGCATAGCAGCATTTGACAGTAAGTGAAGGTCTCAGAAATACTAAATTCCTACCAGTGTCATGAAAACAGACTGAGCTGACCACACTATCAGATGCCAAGGAATCTATATAAGAGGGAGCTACAAGAAACGTTTCTTTTTCATGAGTGCTGCTGCTCCCAAAGCTACAGTCAGATATTTTTTCAAATAGTTATTCCACTCAATGTCCCTGTGAAGTATCTTCAAAAAAATTGCTCCTGCTTTGTGTGGAGCCTGAAGGGTTGTGTGCTTTTATTTTCAGGCAGTAAGAGTGCAGCCACAGGCTGGATCTGCCTGATGCTCATATTTGATAGAAGGACTTCCACATTCAACAACAGGTTTGTTTAGGTTAGAATTTGTGCCTTTGTCTACAAAGCAAATTGAGTGCAAGAAAATAAACTGACTCAATTCATGCTTTTTTTTTTTAAATAAATTTTTAGTTGAATCAGAACAAAAGATTGAATGAACACATTTGGTTTCAATCCAGATTTTTTCTTACCTTTGTTTCATGAATGAAAAACCATATACCCTTCCTGCAATGAGCATCAGCTATACAGGATTTTATCCCATCTACATATGAATTTGTTAAAAGATGTATTCAGGCAAGTACAACGTCAGACCCAACACGACTGAAAATATAAGTCAAAACCACAAAAAAATGTTTCCTTGTCAACAAATAGCAACTTTTTGTCTTGAAATAAACAATTCAATAGTGTCTAAACTACCATTTACTATGTTTTTTCACTTAAGCTACATAATAAAGTAAATAGGTCTATAAACTTGTTTGAAAAAAAGAATCAAAAGAGTTGCTATGAAATTGCTATAATTGCTCTTATCCTTTTCTATAGGGAAATAGGTAGCAAAAAAGAATTGTAAGCACTGAAACATTTTGTAAATTGGATTCAATTTGACCAACAAGACTTTCAAAAAATATTTTATGAAGGAAAAGACAATTAGTTTCAGACTTTCAAAAATGTGGTATTTTGTCTGTGAAATACTGAAGTTTAGGAGCTTTTAGCAACAGTTTCAGAATTTAAATTTTCACTCCTTTTTCACAATAAAATTTTACCTAGTTTTAGGAAACAAAGTTGTTCAAAAGGATTAAATAACCTCGGAATGGAGGGATTATATGAAAGACTTTGTAATGTCTATTTTGGGTGAGGTAGGGGTTTGCTGTTTGGTTTTCTTACATTGTTAAAAAGTATGTAAAAGTCTTTTTGATTTGCTTTTCGTTTTTCCCATAGTTTTTTCTAGTCTGACTGAAAATAACCCATCATTCACCAGGATTGTCCCATGCACGAGTCACTAGATCACCAGTTTCCTCTCTAAAAATAAGGTACTTTGAGGGGTAACTGGAACCTTTCTGAAAGACTTGACAGTGCTGGGCTCTCATGTTATCCCAGCTGGCTAGATTTCAACATCCAGTTTCTGCAAATCTGTTAAGGAGTCTTGATGGCATTTGATTCTGGGTGGCTGAATGTAGAGTTTAATACAAAAATAAAATACTAGTGTGGATTTAAATTTTCTTTCTACAGTATGTATGGATCTTGCCAGAACAGGCTGAACTGCTATTATGTTTTTTAAATAATCGATGTTTTAGATGGTACATTAGCCTTCACCTAGAAAAGCACATCTATCTTTATTGGGGCTAGCAAAGCTCAGCATGGCCACAAATAATTCAAAGCTTTCATAGCCTTTAGATGTCTTGAGAGAAAAGAGTAGTTCTGCTTTTCACATATCTCCTGATTTGTATAGGGAGATCTACTTCTGAAATGTATGAGCTATCTTTCAGGGATTTGCTCATAGACATCAGAAATACAGATTGCACTTGTTAGAGCTACTACGTGAAACAATAAATATGCTGGAATACAATGTGAATTCTATGTCTTTTTTAGTCAGGTACATGTAGTCAGACTCACTTAAAGAAATAGTTGATAAAGGAGCTGACCTTTTAAAGAGAAAACAGCTCCTGTGCAGTAAACAAAAGTATTGAACCCACAGAGGAGAGCTTTTGATAAATGAATAGACTGGTTACAAGAACACACTTCTTGTGCATCGAAAAGCAAAATTAAATGGAAAACTGAGATGGTAAAAATAGAGCTTGGCTGCTTCAGAGCAGCTTTCCGTGCATGAAATAAAAGTGGAATATTTGCAAACAAATTAGCTTGTGTATTGGGTAGGTTTCTGGTTTTCTTCTGTTTAAAACTAACTCAACCCCCTTTTGTGAGGCTGAGGCCAGCAGCAGAAGGGCAGTGCTTTGCCAGGAATGATGCAGGATTTCAGCTGCCTACCCTGGTGCCTGACTCCCCCAGCAGCTCAAGCACCGTGGGAATTCACCTGGCTGGTCTAAAGGATGTGACTAGTGGCTTTGTAGATACCCAGGCTTTCTCAATAGGGACAGCAGTTGCAAGAGAGGGCTTCCAGATCAGAGCATGTAAAGTGGCAGAAATGCACATGGATTCATTTTTAATGAAACGACAAAAGCTTTAAGGGGCCTTCCCTAGAGGTTTGATTGTGCTATCCTGGTGTGCGTGTCGATGAGGGAGCATCAGAGGACATGGGTGTGTGGGAAAGAAATGAGGATCCTGGGATGTCAGAGATATGGGGGGACGGTAGGCAGGCAGAGCGAAATATCTGGGCACTGGCACTGGTATGTTTAAACAGGCAGAAACAGGAAGTGCAGGCAGGCAGCTAGTGAGAAAGGAGGAAGGAGGCACTACAGTGACAGAGATAAGGGACCGGATTTGTATTTGAGAGGGTGATGGGAAAGAAAGAGTTTGCAGTATTCAGACTTGTCTGGGTTTGTGCATAGGATGAGATACATTTGTGGTGTTACAGAGAGTACCTTTGTCTCACTCCTTTCAATTCTGGTGGCGAAACAGCCCCTTTACGCTTGAGCTGTAGCTTCCTTCCTTCCATCCAGGACAAATGGTGATGGGATGAATTATGATGGGACGATTTATGATGGGACAAGGAAAAACAGGTGACAATTCCTTTCAGTGACTTGCCCGAAGTCTTACTCAACTCCTTGACTCTCATCTGGCGTCTCAGCTGGTGCTGGCTCCCTCAGGACTTGGATGTACCAGCTATGAGGATAGAGTACCTGCACAACTCCCCTGGCATCCCATGGATGGCCAAGGTGAATCTTAATATTCCTTATTTCCCATCTGAGACCTGAGGCCCAAGGGCTGCTTGGCTTCCAAAAAGGGAAAAGAAAGATGATAGTCACAGCTCCATTTGTTCTCAGGGCCAGGAACCACCTTCTAAAACCAGGTAACATAGTATCATACTGTGTGCGCGCATGGTCCCAGGACCTCAGGACGCCATGGAAGAACTGGAGAAGGTAACGGAGATGGGCAGCCAAAGGGGTGGAGGAGTCCCAGCACCTGCCACTCAAAGAGATGGTAAGAAAAGCCTGGACTCTTCAGTCTAAAGAGGGTGAAGGCCAAGAGGGATGGTGTGGAGATGGAGAATGGAGAATCCCATGGTTCTGTGGATCTCACACAACTAGTAGGAGTTTGGTTTTAAAACAGTTACAAGAAAGTATTCCTTTAACAGCAGGTAGTGGCTTCAGAAGCTTGCTGCCCCTGGGAGGCTGTGGAATTGGACAATATCAGGAAGTTTGAAAGTGGTTTGGCAAGCCCATAGACAAGAGGTCTTTGAATAGACAGTGAAAGGATGGGGCAGGATGCTCCCTCCAAGAGGGCTAATGCAGGAGGTAGGGTTGCAGGGGAGTTGGTGGGAAATGGACCGCCAGGCTTATGTGCTCCCTCTATCATGGCATGGTAGAGCACTTTTCTTCTTATATTCTCCCAGCTGTATAATATACATGTTTCTCTTTTTGAAGTCATTGACATGTCCTCTGAGGTTAATGGGGGGGGGGTCATAAGAAGTGGACAGATGCTAAGAAAGATATTTTATCTCTATTCTGATAGGATAACTTTGTTGTTCATGTAAATACTGTGGTCAGTTGACATCAGAGGTGATTGGGCCTTACTTCACTGCTATAAAACTATTTCTGAGTTCAAATATAGAGTCTTAGACTTTTTTTTTCCCTAGCCTTGCTAGTTTCCAAGGAGATCTAACCACGTAGATTGTCTGCAAAGGTGGTAATTAGCCAGCAATGAACAAGATGGACACAAAGAACTTCTTGGCAAAAATCAAAATTTCAAAGCAGTTCTTTCTTTTAATGGCTAGTACGCAGAAGCAATCTGATCAGTTCTTTTCAGACTTTGAACAGCATCCTCATTTGCCTTCACAGTATGGTTTTGTAAACAACTGCCTTTCAGATTGTTGGTTGAACAGAAAAATGAAAAATGTCCTCAGATTGATTTGGATGGGATTTTTTTCAGAATATCTGGCAAATAAAAATAGGATCCAACAAATCATTCTGCCTGCCTACAAATAATAATAGTTTGGATTTATAGCTCAGTATTCAGAAAAATGATAGAGTCATAAGGCAGGGAGGAGCAAAGGCAGGTGCCATTCATAAAACATGTTCCTCTCTTTATGCTACGCAGACTTGGCCATTACATGGGGTGAGGAGTCTTGGGTAAGGTCTTTGAGTAAGGCAAAACCAGGATTTGAGTCTTTGCCTTTAAGGCAAAGAGGATTTGAACTTGAGCTGTCCTTTATGCTTGATGCTTACTATGGGTGTTGGGAACAAGGAAAGGTGAATGAGAAGTAAGAAGGGTCTTAACTCTTACTGACTCTCTTGGGAATGCCACCTGGGAATGCCAGCTACATTTCTTTATTAATCTAACCCACAAATATGATACTGTTTCTGTATATAATAGCTATATTTTCCTCCTTAGGAAAAATTTAAAAAATATTTAGTTGAAAAATATTTACCTAGTTTGACCCAAAAGTACAGATTTTAAGCTAGAATACTTATAGCATCATTTTTTCAGTAAATAAGCTATTTATGCCATTAAAATGCCTCATAGCCTATGTCTCAATGTAACTTTCAGGCACATCTAGGATGATGCCAGAAGAGAAGCTTTAGAAGAGAAGTCCTTTGCAATATCAGTTGTGGCAGGGGCAGTGTGGCTGAGACACTGAGACCCAGACACAACCTGTGGGTAGAAAAGTGGAAGATCTGCCAGTTTAGTCTGGCCTTGTCACTTAGGGAAGTTTTTTCATTATGATTACAATTTTTATAAGGACTGGATTAAGATTTTGAGCTTGTCTCTGACTTTCACACCTCCCATATATCCCAATACAGACCTTATTTGTGTTAACAAATGCATATTTATTTCCATCTACACAGAATATGTGGGAGTCATGTGTGAAACAAATAATGAGGACTCGAGATACGTGGAATACAAAACAATGTATATGCGTTCAGGAAGAGTGGGGGAGATGCACAGGAATCTCTTTCTTATCTGTATACAAACACAATTTTTTTCTATTGGATACTGAGCTCTGAAGTGGTGACTAAACTCTTTATTTTGGGGCTGTTACTCTTCCTCCAGCTTGTGTGACTGGTATTTCATTCTGGAAGGCCAGTACATGAAGCTGCATCAGAGATATTTTTATCTGATGCTTCCTCAAGCAGGCAACAGGGAGCAGTAGCAGAGCAAGCATTTCCTTCTGCCTGATGTGTTTGGCTGCTGGAGATAGCCCTGGACCTACTGTTTTCCTCTGAAGCCCAAGAGAGCAGTGAGTTTGTAAATCAGCATTCCCAGAGGAACCTGAAATGATCAGCAGTGCTAAAGCAAAGTGGAAAAAGCACTGCTTTCTCTAGTCGCAGACTGCCTCTCTCCCGGTGGAGGGTGTCAGAGGTAGCGAGTAGGATTTACCTGCTCTCGTACACAGCACTGGGAAGGCGGCCTGGATAAGGGTGCTATAGTAATGCAATGAGACACCCACTCTCTTGACATCTCTGCTAATGTTGGAATAAAAAAGGTAATGGCGTAAGTATTTTCTGTGGACTGTTATGTAATAGGAGATATCGGTCTCCTCACATTTCTCATTTTTGTGTATGTATAGGGACCCTAAAGAGAGCTTTATCTGAGGGTCCCAGCCAAGCTTCTTTGAGGTTTGGTAAATGGGGGATTTGGAACAAAGAGACTTGCTGCTGCACGGTCATCTAAGCCTTCCAGGGACTCAGTCATCACCTCTAAAATAGAGAGAATATCACTTATGGACATTCAGAAAGAGCAAGGAAACATATAACGACCCACACTGGGTGTTATTGTGCAGGTACCAAAGAAGCTGCAACCCCATTTCTAAGTTAATCTTCAGTTTGAGCTCTGATCTGCACAAGGAGCTGATGCCCTGAACTGCCACAGGACTGCCTCCAGTGCACGACGTGACAGGCACTACACCTTCGCCGTGTTTATGTATTTATTATCACTGTCATCTTATACAGAGCAAGCTCCGCTAGCAACATCTGGCAAGCTGTTAATAACAGCTGACTGTGATAAATGTCGATTAGTTACAACTGTTTTCAGCGTTTCATGGCTGACCTGAGTGTAGGTAATCAGACCGTAATACTATTCACATGTAAATTAAGTACAGGTTCCTATTGCAGGGATGCTGTGGCTAAATGGGCAGCCTCTTGCTTTTCATCTGTGATCAATTTTAACAAATTGCCTGACTTGCTCGCTTTCACCTTCCCTCTCTTGCAATTACCTTGATTATTTGTTTTTATATTTAGCCTTGTCTCTGGTAAAACCCTCTGTCAAATCAACAAGGAATAGTGCTTCCTCACTCACCCTGCTCATCCTCCTAGTACTGTTTAAGTGTGCTGATGCTATTGGGTCCAGACTAAATTAATAATAAGAGCTAAAAAATGCAGCTGGGTGCACTGGTAAGTATGTTTGTAGGAGGCAGCAATGTATTATGTTATCTCCACATTGGCGGGGGAAAAGCAGTGCTCAGTGCTGTTCACAAAACACTCCCTTTCTTTGGCAAGCTGAACACATTTAATCTTCTGTGGTGTTATCCTAGGAACACTAATGCAAATAAGGGTGGCCTGGAATCTCCTCTAAGAGAAGTCATAGCTCAGTCAGGAATTGCAGGGTGAAATTTCAGGGGCTGTACTATGCTAAGCATCAGATTTAGCGCTTTTAAAGGACCTTTTTGACCTTTTGATTAAAAAGACTCCCAGCATTTGTTCTTCTCCACCTCCTCATAAAGCTGTCACTGTTTTCAGTCCTTCTGTTCCATTCTCTTCCTACTTAAAATAAAATTAAACTGTTGGCCTCTGGTCAAGTGACTTTGAGCTGGAGAACAAGACTGTATCCACAGGAGGGAACACCTACACTCTGTTTTCCTACGTAAAGCCAGGACCAGTGGATAAAGTAGGGGACTGGCAGTTATGCAGCAAGGGATCTCTGATCTGGCAAGGTACTTAAGACTGGACCCAGTATTGGCCTTGAATCCTGTTTCACTTGATTAAGTGCTCAAATTCTTGTCAGATCCAAAAGCACAGGATGAACCTGCCCCGGACACTTTGTACTCCTGGCACCTACATGCTTTTGTCCAAGTGGCTGTGGCTGAAGTGGGCCTGGTGCTTCCACAGAGAAGATACACTGCTGTAGTGCAGTGGGGTATGACACTGACAACTGGGAGCCAGCTATTGTCAGAAAGAGGTAGCCGGCTCTGAGCTGTAACACTCCTGGTTTGGGAGATTTTTTTTTTCTTTCCTTTTACAAGATGCAACTGCAGAGGAGAAAGAATGTAAAAACTGTCTCTGTAATGCAGTAAACTCCAGGACAGATTATTTCCTACAACCGAGGCTCTGCCAAGCTCACTGCTGTGGGGGTATCTGGGTGCTGGTGAGGGTTCCTGGGTGCTCTGTGCCTGATCACTTCAAGCAGTGCATGCACAGGGCAGAGAGGGTTGCCAGGGAGGAGGTGTGGGAAGCTGCTTCGCCAACTGCTTGCCTGCAGGAGTAATGCGTACAGGGAGTTTGCTTAGTGGGGGGACTCAGGGGGAGACAGTTTTCCATTAGTACCTGGATGCTGAAAAGGAAGATCTGCCCATAATGCACAAGGGGAGAATGGTAGGTAGGAAAAAAAATAACAGCCTTGGTGAAAGGATCTTGGGTTTATCTGGTTCTCCCTATGAGTCTGATTTCAGAGTCATATGTACAGATGGGAGGACAGAGGAAAGGCAGCTCACGCAGCTCTTCCCACTGGTGGTGCAGCCAGCCTGTTACAGGGTGGTGAGTCTTCATTTTTGTAGGCCTTAGCCTAGAAGTGTTTTACAGCTCCAAACCCAACTCACACTGGATAAGGAAAACAAAAGAAGGAAACTGTATGCAAATTTGTTGTTAAATAGTGAGTAACTTTCCTGTATCTGATTAGCTTGCTTAGAAATGAGGGCAACAGAGAAGGAAGGGGACCTGAGATGTTTTCTGGGGTCCTCTAGGACAGTTGGCACCTGAAACTTCTCTGCCCTTTGGCTTTAATATAAGAAGATAATGTGGGTGCCTCCTTTGGATTTACACTTGCTAATATACTTTGTGGGATGACTGGCAAATCTTCTTGATTTCATTGTGAAGGTCTTGCTGATTCCTCATAGCCTGACGTACTTCAGTCCTCCTGGAGCTGGTGGACTCTGAAGGAGGGGTCCAATGGGAGTTCAGAGGTGGGTTTAGCCTTCCCTGTCTTTGACAGCGTTAGCCTAATAGGAAGCTGGGTGTCAAAAGAAACTCCTGCACTGGGCTGGGTCTTGGCTGCAAACATTCCCATGTCTGGATATGAAAGGCTGTGCTCTCGGACATTTGTGGCATGTGTACCCCACAGAACCCCTTCACTGCTGTTATACAGACTCAGAAGCATCCATGTCTCTATTTTCTGCTCATTGTCTCTCTTCAAAGACTGTGAAGAAACTTCCAATTAGTTTCATGGTGCAAAACCAAAAAGAAATGCAGTTGAGGAAGGCTAGCCTTCTGTTGATGTAAATATTCTAATAGTCTAAGGAGAATAAGAATTTACAACATCCTATTCCTACTATGGAGACAAATAAAAATATCCTGTTACTGACTCCCCTAAGGCCATCACTGTGCCCTGATTCTCCAGGGTCTCAGTTTCCTATTGCAGTGGTGCTCCCGCAGGAACTGATTTGAGTAGTGTTTGCTCCCATGTGAACGGTTTTGCAGAACTGGACTGTTGGAGCACATCTTCCAGCTTGGGATTTGTAGAATCCCAAACAATTTTTTAAAATTGTATAAAAGTAGCCTATTCACTAATTTTAATGGACATACTGATATTTAGATTTAATAGATCCACTTTGATGAGGACAATCAGACTTCCTGCTAGTTGCAAATTCCAAAGAAACAGCTTCTGTGGAAAGAAATATTAGAAGCATTGAAAGCTTTTCATTTTTCTCCTGACCCTTGCAAACATCAGTATGAAAGAAGTGTGATGAACACTCTGTTGACAAGGGATATTATTAGCATTTGCTTACACTTCATAATTTCTGTTCTGTATGAAGTGGTGGACGTATGGTAACTCTTTGGAATGGAAAAGTGAGATGCTCTGAAAGTGGAGAGAATCTGTTGTTATAAATGAAGGGATTCAAAGAGTGGAAAACCATAAGTAGAGTTTAATAGATGGGACATAGTAATATGTTAGTTGCAAAGAAATAAAGCAGCAAAGAAGACTTAGGTTGTGTGTTGGGATTTGTTTTTTATTTCTTTTCACTAGGCTTTTTATCCTCAATAACTTTCTGTCTAAAATAAAAGAGGGATACAATTGATTTCCAAGTTGCACTGGGATATCTCTGAATGTAAAAGCCAATTTGGATGTTGTGTTTTCTTTTTCCCTTGTCATTTTTCCTTTGCATTTTTATAGTTCCTTCTGATTTTTAGAGCTTTGTAGCACAGGTTTTGGTTACAAAAATGGTGGAAATCAATACCATCTTAATATCTTGTGTTCTCATGGTCTTTTTTGAATTGTGCACTATTCTCACATGTTTTCAAAGGAGTTATCAAGGTGCCAGTCTGGCTAATGTAATTTATCAGGACAAGCACCCTGGATACTTCAAGTTATCAGATGTTAAACTCTCCTCGCCAAATATGCTAAATAATCCAGCAACTATTAAGCTTCATACTTGTGGGTAGAAAAGCAGAGCTTTGAAAGAGTCTTGTAGAGAGTGTTAATCACGGAGGAAAAATGAGTAACAGCCAATGAGAAATCAGGGAAGCCACAGCGGAGATGTTGGTCTGCCTTTTCAAATACAGTTTACTACCCAAGCTCTGTCTAAACAATGTCTTTCAGCATTCAGTACCTAGCATTAAAGTAATTATTCACACCAAGGTAGTTGTTAAGACTATCAATATTACCTCTACTTTCTATTGTGGAATCTGTCAGCCTGTTACAGCATTTCAGATGAGGCAGTTGGCAGCTTTATGTCGAGCACTAGCCTAGTGTGTACACACGTTATAAATCCAGTCACCTCCTACCAGTCGTACTCTTCTAAGTCACTGTTTTTCAGTTAAAAAAAAATAAATCCTTTCCCTCTTACAAGCTCTACCTTCTTTTTTCCAAGGTAAATAATATTTTTTAGACTGACCCCTCCTCCCAAAAGCTCTAATAGTAAGGATGGCCTTTGGACTGAAGTTAAACAAAACTCAAGTGGACATGCAATGTTCCATTTCAGACAGGGGTGGGTACCAGGGGAGAAGAAGAGGTCTGAATGCAAAACTGCCAGGAATCAAACCCATGAAAATCTCACTAAAGAAAGCGAAAGCTGAAACATATGGATTTTTGGTTTTGTTGAGATTGCATTCTGTAGTAAACGGTTCAATGCAATGGAATATATTGTGATATATTCTGCAGTTGTGAAGCCTAACTGTACAGAAAGAGGGTATTTATGAAAACTCAACTGTCTTCAAAGAAGCTGCTAAGAAGGGAAACATGGCTTATGCCTTGCAGAGGGTAAGAGTTCAGCTGCTTCATCTGTGGACAGAGGGCATTTCAAAATTGCATTTGCCATGTAGCTGCTATTGGAACATTGTCTGGCAAGAGTGGCATTTGTCAAGAGCAGCATTTTTGGGGGCAAGGGAGGAAGTCTTGTGATCTGAAAATTTTCACCCTAAACCAAAGATTCACTCAAGTTACTGATTTTTCCTTTACATCTCTGATGTTTCCTCTCTCTCAGATAACATTTTACATTTTTTGAGCTTTGTCTCAGGTGACCCTAAAGAAATTAAAACTTTCCTGTTGTGAAACTCAGGAGTTGAATGTTTTCACATTGCTACAGTTTTATTTACTGTGACTATTTGTACTTCAGTTTCATATTACTACTTTTTCCAGAATTTTCCTTAAAGTTTTGTGTTTTCAAGCACATCTAGTGCTCTTCTTCTGTTACAACTTCCAGCACTACCAGACCTAGTTAGTTGTGTATGTCTGTAAACACATTCACTGCAGAAGACAGAATGTGAACTGCAATTTTCATGGCAATGGTAAGATTATTCTTGGGAATAAATGTATGTTTTTGTTGTTAAACCAAAACATCATCCTATCACATTCTATTCATTTCTTTTATTGCTTGAATTGGAGGGAAGTACTTGGGAGAAGGAGGCAGCCCAATTACGGTTTCTCTTGTCTAAGGAAAATGCAGAGCTGCCTCCACCTAGAAAATTGAGCTTTAGTGTGAATTTAATTATCACACTCTGCTCCCAGGAGCATTCTGTCTGAAGAACAGCAAGGCAGGCCCTTTTCTTTCTCTCTCTTCCTTTTTTTCTTTTAAACCAAGAGCCTTTATGCTTCCCTGGCTTGCACATTTGAAGGTTAAAACTGCATCACTGAGAAGGACAGTCTGAAGGTTGTGTGCAGGTGCTTACTTTTCAGTAGAGCATTTCTGTATGGTCTCTGTGTTTTCCACTCTGCCCTTCCAAGAGCTCTTAAATAAACAATTTTGTTAGAGTGGATTTTACACACAGCGTACCGCCTTCTCCTCCTTTATTCATGTACTGCTCTGGCAGAGTGTCTCCTGTCCCCTCTAGTGGCTGGACAGTGAAAAAACCCACCCTATCTGATCCATGTTTTCAGTGCTTCTTCTCTAGTTTTTGGAGTAAACTTCTTATGTTGGATCTTTGCTTGGGCTCTTTGCCCATTTGTGGACTTCTTACAACTGGTAAGGAAAGCCCCAAGTGGAAAATGAATATGCTGCTGAGCAAGAGATGATATGTCATATGGGGTGCTTTTTATGCAGCAAGGTGCTAGAGTTCCTCCAAAATTACATCAGCGAGAGGGCGGAAGATACCTTCTGGAGCAGAATTTCATCATTTTTCCTTCATTTTCTACTGACAACATCTCATGATTTCTTGGCACTGGAAAGTGTTTGGTAAATATTTCTGGGACTTTCTTCCCTTTCCACTTTCCCTTGATGAACTGGTCCTAGAGAGTTTGCTGGAAATATTCAATATGTTGCATTTGAAATCTGGGCTTGGTTCTCCAGCTGGGACTAGTCACATAAATCCCATGATATTAATGCCGTTCCCTGGTTGGATGGGTTGGAGAACACGTGGAAGCTCTGAATTTGTCACTGGGGCCATCAGTGCAGCTGAGAGCCCCAAGCCTGTGCATTCATGCAGTGTAGCGGCAGTGCCCTGCTACGTGGGGACACTAGCCTGGCTCCTGAATGAGCTGTTGGTGTACTAGTGCAGTGCCATGCTTGAACTCCTAACCCAGGGAGGCCACCTCCTGCTCGTGGAAATCTTGCCTTACACCTGTGCCTCCCTAGCTGTGTGATGCTCTGTGCCTGGGCATCCCCTGATGGTGCATGGGAGCATGAAATAAAGAATTTTTAGTTTGCTCTCAACATACTTAAGCCTCAGGATGCTGTTTAGAAAAAAGAAAATCTTACTAAAATGATACCAGAAGCTAATGCTTATAGGCTACTAAAAAGAACAACAAACTGGCCATTACCTGGTGGTAACCAGTGATTAAGAAAAGCTTGCACAACTCACTTTCATGTGGATTATTCAGTGCTCAGTCATACTTTGCTGCATTTCTGTGCTTCTTAATCTTGGAAGATATAATGTATTAAATAAATTACATCAAAGATTTTTGTCTAGCTGTTGCAAGTTCTACAGGGCCAAATGAAGGATGCTGTGCATTAGCTGTGCATAGCAGCTGACCGTGTTCTGTAGATGTGCATTCACCTCTGCGCTGCTTGAGGACCATGTTGTCTGCCTCCCCAAATTATGGGCTGAATATTGCAGGTGAAATCTAACAAGCGAATTCAAAGCTTAATTCAAACAATATTACCTTTTGGTTGCAGAACTTTATCAAAGCATCTTAACAAAGGATTTTTTCCTAGCGTATAAAAATCTGGAAACATAGAGGGACATAAATTAGAAAGACAAAAGAAATTAAGTTGATTTGCTCTGTTACTACAGATTTCTAAAAAGTTTTTAAAAATATTTTTTTCATTTTTGCTAATGATTTAGCAAATAATGAAGTTGAGTCTGTTCTGAACATTGGACAAACACCAACATAATTTTCCACTTTGATTAAGTTTAAAAGGGAAAAAGCCATTACATTTAGGTTTTTCTCCTCTTTGCATTTTGGTTTTTGAACCTTTAGGTTGCCTCTGCAATCATGGCAGAGAAGAAACTCCACTTTTGTACTGAGATTCTCTCACAACACATGATTCCAGAAGGTGAAAAACACCCATAGTGTTCAAAGACCTGTAGGCAGTACAGTGCAAATAACTTTTCAGGAGTATTTTGCCTGCTTCCACTGCCTGCTCAGGCTCCCAGTCTGGGTTGAGTCATAGAATCCCTGCCTGATGTCGCCATCTAGACTTTAATTTTCATTCATTCTGTAATATGCATTAGGTGGATGATTGCAAAAATTAGTAGAGACGCTTCATAAGGTTTGTTTCTATGCATGGTTGGCTTGCATCTGAAATAAGAAGTGCTTAATATGTATCCAGTCACCACCAAAATGCATCCTTACATTTTAGTGTGAGCTTATTATAAAAACATGGTAACAGGACTTTGAAATTGCTAATCTACAAAAGTGAGATTAAATGCTTTTAATCACATCTTTGGTTTTGCTACCCAGTTGCCTACAAAATCCAGGCAACCTTCTTTGTAATATGTTTTATCATGCATTGGAACTTGGCAGGCAGGTGTAATTCACTTAGGACTGCTATCAACATACACATTTAAAATAAGCTGGTTGCTTTCAAAGCCGTAAATTAACAGGCTTAACAAAGCCAGAAGCCACAGATTCCATGGAAACCAAAAGTACCTGAGTCAACAGAGATGTAAAGTCAAATGCACATTTCTTCATTTTGATTGTCCCTTGCAAGTAATTGCCTGAGCAACTGAGGTTATACCTGCTGTCTTTGGAAGCCTGTAAATTAGGTACAGTCGACAGAGTTTAAGAAACAAAGCAAAACACCCCAAACAACCTCCAAGAGTTGAGTGAGAGTTAAAAAAAAAAAGCTTTAACACTAAAACCGGTTGAAGCTCTTGTTTCAGCTCTGTGTCTGTCCTCCCTACGTGGAAATGATTTCCTGATCATGCCTATAGTATTAGTAGGGCTTGTAGCTGTTCACCAGCTACCTGCCACCACACGAATCACTAAATGTGTTGCTTTTCCTGATCGCAGGGGCACAGTCCTGCAATCCAGCACTGCACATGGAATTTACCACAGCTGCAGTGGGAGTTACATGCCTTGCTCTAATTTGTTATGGGTTAAGCACTCTTCCATGGTGGGTCAGAAAGACTCCAAAAAACACCTGGCTTTCCCAGAAAGTGCTTTCATTTCATAATTCCCAAAAGAAGTAGTCTACATCTGGATGTATCAGATATATCATATGAAATCTCAATGTGCAAGACACTTGCTGACTTTTGCTCACCTTTGCAAACCAAAACTTCAACCCATGGCTGTTTAAAGACTTGCAGGTAAAGCTGTCCAGGGAACAATTTATGTTTCATGACAGCTTCTGCAGTTTTTGTGACAGCTTCTGAGGTTGTGAAGATTTTCTTCTGCACTGAAGGAAAACCAAATCCTTAAGAATGCTTTTTATCAAATGGATCTGTGGAAAACATGCCTTTTTGTCTCGGCAGGATCAGATTTTTCAACCTGGCTTCCTTTCTGCAGTCCCTCTGACCTGATAGCCCAGTTCAAAGCCTTAGAAACCCCTTCCCAGTGCCAGTTTTCCTGAAACTGGAACCCACCTTGCTAAGCATTTTGGCTTTCAAAGAAAAATGTTTTTCAAGAAAGTTTTTGTCAGAATTATTCTAACAGGTTCAACTTCCTGGAGTGCCTGGTCCCTGCTCCCCTATCAAGCTATGTGTGGAAACAACATAAAATATAGGGACCTGATGGGCTGTAACACCTTCCTCTGACTCTCCTCATGCCCATTTACTTGGAGCATGAAGCCACCATAGGAAATATAGGGTGGGATAAAGATTTTGTGCAAACTGTGTAGAAAGCGCTGAAGTTCCGCACATCTCTGGTGAGCAAGCCTGGACTCTGGGAGCCTAAGGAGAAATCTGGGAGGTGAGGAGGAGCAAGACACATGCTTGATTGAGAGAAGTGCAAAATATTTCCACAGCTTTACTGTTCCTATGCCTTTTCTATCTCGTATTTAATCAAGCTGTTACTAACATCAAGCTGTTTTGTCTTTTCACGTGAGAAGTAGCATATTGTACCATAGTTTTGAGAAATAGCCAAGGTCTATATGAGACAGAACAGCGCTTGGAACATTGTCTTCCATCCAGGAACTGCCAGCTGTTGTGCCCTACATCAAGACTAAACTAACTGCTAGGGAGCAAGGGACTGAAGGAAGAAATTTTCTGGGACGAGCAGGCTAATCTGTCACAGAGTTGAGGGTTTCTGGGTTACCTCTGATATGAGAAGGCACTAATGTGACTATTAAGCACTAAGCAGCCTTTGATCTGTGATTCAGTCATTCAGTATTGGCCCAATGAGGGCACATCTGCTCCTCTTTGATCCACAGAGCAGACTCTGGTCTGATGATATGCTTTCCCCAGGGGTGTGTGACTGGTTGCAATCTGTTAAGTGGACACAAGATAGTTGCCTTAGCAAAGACTGGGAACTTTGTAAAATCCTGGAAGTTTATTGACAACAGATGTGTTTGTCAATCTAACTTGCTATCATAGAATCATGGAATCGTTTAGGCTGGAAAAGACCTTTAAGATCATCGTGTCCAACCATTAACCTAGCACTGCCAAGTCCACCACTAAACCATGTCCCTAAGCACCACGCTTACATGTCTTTTAAATACCTCCAGGGATGGTGACTCAACCACTTCCCTGGGCAGCCTGTTCCAGTGCTTGACAACCCTTTCCATGAAGAAGTTTTTCCTAATATCCAATCTAAACCTCCCCTGGGGCAACTTGAGGCCATTTCCTCTCCTCCTATCGCTTGTTATTTGAGAGAAGATACTGACACCCACCTCGCTACAACCTCCTTTCAGGTAGTTGTAGAGAGCGATAAGGTCTCCCCTCAGCCTCCTCTTCTCCAGGCTAAACAACCCCAGTTCCCTCAGCCGCTCCTCTTAAGACTTGTGCTCTAGACCTTTCACCAGCTTCATTGCCCTTCTCTGGACACGCTCCAGCACTTCAACGTCTTTCTTGTAGTGAGGGGCCCAAAACTGAACACAGTACTCAAGGTGCAGCCTCACCAGTGCCGAGTACAGGGTGACAATCTGTTCCCTGGTCCTACTGGCCACACTATTTCTGANCTTGGCCCATTGATCCAGCCTGTCCAGATCCCTCTGTAGAGTCTTCCTACCCTCGAGCAGATCAACACTCCCACCCAACTTGGTGTCATCTGCAAACTTACTGAGGGTGCACTCGATCCCCTCATCCAGATCATTGATAAAGATATTAAACAGAACTGTCCTCAATACTGAGCCCTGGGGAACACCACTTGTGACCGGCCTCCAACTGGAGTTAACTCCATTCACCACAACTCTTTGGGCCCGGCCATCCAGCCAGTTTTTTACCCAGCGAAGAGTATGCTTGTCCAAGCCATGAACAGACAGTTTCTCCAGGAGAATGCTGTGGGAAAGGCTTTACTAATGTCCAAGTAGACAACATCCACAGCCTTTCGCTTGTCCACTAAGCAGGTCACCTTGTCATAGAAGCAGATCAGGTTAGTCAAGCAGGACCTGCCTTTCATAAACCCATGCTGACTGGGCCTGATCACCTGGTTGTCCTGGAGGCTACCCAGACAACTATGGTGTGTGCAGCACATTAGGCATGATCTTAATTTATGCTGTTGGATGACATGCAAAGCACAGATCAGTCTCTTTTCTGTTCTAGCTGGGGCACTACCACTCCCCCTTTGTCACATCCTCTCTTTCAATCCATTCAGTCCAGGACCTGCTGGCACCTGTCACCTCATCCCTAATGACAGCATTCAGATGGGTTGACCTGTTCTCTCTTGACAGATACCCAAATGGGCGTGATCCCACTGCTTTGTGCTGCCTCCTCCATCTCTCCTACTCCTGCTCACCTTTCCTCTCCCCAAAATAGCCCCTTTTCTTTGCTCCTAGGGAAAATATAGCAGTTGTGCTAAATAAAGCCTATCCAAATTTGTTCTGTTTGCTCCTACCCTTCTGTGAAGAGGGGATGAATTAAGGGTTGTTTATACCCTGAAATAAAACAGAAGTATTTACTGATTTTTATTGCTTGTACTGCAATGACTCAATGTATTAGGACAAAATGCTATTTAGAGTAATGAAAGGAATGGATACTTCGGTGACAGCATTGATTTTGATCTAACACAGATTAATATCTAATCCTGGCACAATGCAAATCACAGCCAAATGAGATTTTCACTTGCTGCAACAGAAAATTATTAAAAAGCAGTACTCAGTAAATGCATTAACATATGGTGATACGACTGTGATTCTGTCTGCACTCCACAGGGCTCATGGAGAATGTGTTAAGCTCTCCCCTCCCCCAGCTCCTTAAGCAGACATTTCCTACTTAGAGAAGAACAAGTAAATAAAGACCAGAGCTCTTGTTTCTAACTTTTGTGTTAAATACCAGCTCTGACTCTGAATCCAGTTGCCCAAGGCCAAAACTGGATCTATCTTTCACATTTAGCCTGGAGAAGAGAAGGCTCCAGGGAGACCTTATCGTGGCCTTTCAATATATAAAGGGGGCTTATAAGAAAGATGGAGAGAGACTTTTTACCAAGGTCTGTGGTGACAGAACAAGACACAACAGTTTTAGATTGAAAGAGGGTAGATTTAGATTGGACATAAGGAAGAAATTTTTTATGGTGAGGGTGGTGAGACACTGGAACAGGCTGCCCAGAGAAGTTGTGGATGCCTCATCATTGGAAGTGTTCAAGGTAGTGTGGCTTTGAGCAACCTGATCTAGTGAGAGACGTCCTTGTCCATGGCAGGGGGGGTTGGACTAGATGATCTTTGAAGGTTCCTTCCAACCCAAACTGTTCTATGATTTCTTTTCCTTTCCTTTGGATGCTGCTTGGCAAGGTGTTACTTAGCCAAACCTCACCAGCCATCCATGGCTAACACAGCGTATTTGCAAAACTAAATAAAGATGCTCCATGGGTCCACATGAAAGGTTATTTCAGTTCACTGCCACATTTATATATGCAATTCATGTGCTGCTGAGATCCAAGGCAGTCAGGGCTGTATTTTGTAATTCACGGAAGGAATTAAAAAGACATAATATTAACCAGGAGAGCAGTAACCATATAACCAGTATAGTTCTGACTCTGGACTGCCAGCCTCATACTACAGGTATAAATCGTAGAACAGTTTGGGCTGGAAGGGACCTTTAAAGGTCATCTAGTCCACGCCCCCCCTGCAATTAGCAGGGACATAGTCAACTATATCAGGTTGCTCAGAGCCCCATCCAACCTGACCTTGAATGTTTCCAGGGATAAGGCGTCTACCACATCTCTGGGCAACCTGCTCCAGTGCTTCACCCCCCTCATTGTAAAAAATTTCTTCCTTATATCTAGCCTAAATCTACCCTCCTTTAGTTTAAAACCATTACCCCTTGTCCTATCACAACAGGCCCTACTAAATGGTTTGTCCCCATCTTTTTTATGAGCCCCCTTTAAGTGCTGAAAGGCTGCTATAAGGTGTCCCTGGAGCCTTCTCTTCTCCAGGCTGAACAACCCCAACTCTCCTAGCCTTTCTTCATAGGACAGGTGTTCCATCCCTCTGATCATTTTTGTGGCCTTCCTCTGGACCTGCTCCAACAGGTCCATGTCTTTCCTGTGCTGAGGGCTCCAGAGCTGGACGCAGTACTCCAGGTGGGGTCTCACCAGAGCAGAGTAGAGGGGCAGAATCACCTCCCTCGACCTACTGTCTATGCTTCTTTTGATGCAACCCAGGATACAGTTGGCTTTCTGGGCTGCGAGCACACATTGCAGGCTCATGTCCAGCTTTTCATCCACCAGTACCCCCAAGTCCTTCTCTGCAGGGTTGCTCGCAATCCCTTCATCCCCCAGCTTGTATTGATACTGGGGGTTGCCCTGACCCAGGTGCAGGACCTTGCACTTGGCCTTGTTGAACCTCATGAGGTTCACATGGGCCCACTTCTCAAGCTTGTCCAGGTCCCTCTGGGTGGCAAATAAGACTCCTAAATAAGAGTCCTAAATGAGATTCCCCTTCTCATCAAGACCATGCATAGCAATGATGCAGCTGGTGAAAGATTTTCAATTTTTGGCTTCTCTAGTGAGAAGTAGGTATCATTTTGAACACTAGTGTTTTTTGGTATCTAAATAAGCGCATGTGTTGGTGTTTTCTAGAGGACTGTGGGAGAAAGTGGAGGGGCTAAAACACTCAATGAATTTTAGGTACGCTCACCCAAGCCTCAGAAATTTCCGGGATTTAAGCCTATTAATGTAGAATTTCAAATTTCTGGTGGACTCAAGTTCTGATCAAATCTGTGCAATCCCTGTAATCATGTGTAACAATCATTCAGGCTCTTAGTAAGAGGCTCACAGAAATGCACAAGAAAAAGAAAGTAGGACAATAAAATAAAACTATTCTGAGAGTCAGAAGAGTAGAGAAATTAAGTAGATGCTTTCTTTCTTCCTGAAGCTCCAATCTTAGGGCTTCCTAAAGGAAATACAAGTAAAAGAATGTATCTCTTTCATTTGTAGCAAAACCAGCCTGCGTCCTAATCTATTGGGGTTTCCAACAGACTCCTCAGTTTTTAAAAAAGCCTTTTCAAAAACACAAATGAACTTCTATCACACTATATTGCAAGACAGATATTTTAAAGTTTTACGTCTCCCAGCCATTTCGTCCTTTTTAGGGGAAATCTCTCTTGTGCACACTGGTAGTTCATTGCACAGCTGGAGCGCCTTTGGCAAAAGAAAGTGTTATAATGACTCTGCTGGAGTTGTGCATTTCCTACGTCTCTGTAACCACTGGCACAGAGCAGCTTTTAGCACTCTCCTGCTGCATGAGGATTTGCAAATTGCTGGGGGACGGGGAGTCCCAGATAGACAGCTGAGAGTGAGGAAAACTGATGTGATAGGAGGCACCAAGCTCCTGCAGCTGGGAGCTCCCTTGGGAGAAATGGTGGTAAGAGTCTAATTGCAGGTCCTTTACTTCCACACATGGACACTGCTGAGAGCAAACTCAGGGCTGTCCTTGTTGCTGAAGGTGCATATGGGGTACCATCACCTGAGGAAGCGTTAGAGGCACCCTGCCCTGCTGCTGAGGCCAAGAGGGCCATGGCTATGGTGTGAGACCTACATGGCTGAGGGTGGGCTCCATAGACTGGAGGGTACTAACCGTATCAGCTGCCAGGTGTGGGTTCCCCTCGCGCAGACCTGTTGTATGGGCTGCATTAAAGGCCTCCTTTTCACCATGCTTAGAGCATGGAGCAATGAACACAAACCCCCACACCATCATGGAAGTGTGACAATAACACACCAACCTTTCAACCATCAGGCCTAAGTTAGTGATGGGGTAAGATATAAGTACTTCCCTCCTGGTGAAAAAGCGCGTGTTAAGGTGAGGTAAGCATGTGTCAAAGTCTGTCATTCTTGAAAGGGCTGAGAAAATGAAATAGCGTAAGGGATGAATCTCTGGCTGGTAGATACTGTCTTCACTAGAGCTCTGTTGATTTATGTTAGATAGACATCTCATGCAAGGTGTGTTGCTAAGAGTACTGTGGGAAGAAGAAAATCAGATTTCAAGTGAGGAGAGAGCTCCATGCTTTTAATTTAAATAATCAACTGCATATGCTTTTACTAATCCTATTTTTTCTGATTCTTAAAGTAGGCTAGATCAAAATTCCTTGTGGCTCATCAGCGTAATAGCCTCAAATAAAGCTGGGGAAAAAGTGTACGGTCATAATAGAAAGTCAGAGAATAAAATGATAACAGAATCATTAAGGCCCATGCCAGACAATTAGAAGCTATTTCCATTGAATATCAATTCACATCAGGACCAGAAACTTGCTGAAATGCCCCACTCTTTCCCACTAAAGTGTGTGCAAGTTCCTGCCTGTCAGATTTGCTGCCTTTGTTGTGCAGTAGGCTGCTGAGCTGAAAGTGCCTTTTGTTTAATTGAGAAAGGATGTTGCATTGTTTGAAGAAGTAGCTTGATTTTGTTGGAAGCTGGTCTGTGTTTTGGAAATGGACAAGAAGAACCTGCTTTTTATCACAAATGACCAGATACTTATGTACATTACCTCAGCAAAAGATATAACATCTGTATGCCAGAAGAAACTCCCTTGAAATCTTTTCATGGATCGTTCAGATTTTTTACCTCTTGGTGGTGCCAAGACTGAAAAGAAAATTAAAGTAAAATTCACATCTCCCATGATGCTATCATGATACCTCCAGGTATCAGCCACTGCCATTATGATACTCAAGAGCACAACAGACTGAAAGCATCTTGAATGCATTTTCTTTCATTTCAGCAAGGACGGTTACAAGGAGCATGTCTCCAGAGGCAAAAGTCAGCCATTGCTTGGTACCTCTTTGGGGTGTAGTCTGAATGTTACTTGCTTGGTGACATCAGGGAACTTTTGGATTGTGGTAAAAAGTGACTCTCACCAGCTGTTCTGAGTCTTCCTTGCTGAGGTGCTGACTCAGCCTCTTTTTGCTGCCTGATATCCTGATTTCTGTAACATGCCTCTGATCCTGCTCTTTGCCTTGGGCCTGGGCTGCACCGCAGTTTCCGCGATGGAAGTCACCTGTCATGGACTACATGCATTCGTGCCTACATTTGAGGTAAGATGGCTACACTTAGCTTGTTTGCCACTGAATGCTACCTCCTACTCCAGCTGTACAAGCCTTCAGGTAGCAGATATCTACCAGCAAATGCTTTCCAGCCAGGTAGCCATGTCAGCAGCTGCAAACCAAGACATTCGCTCAATGGCTCTACCTAGTACAGATACACCTCTCATGGCTTTTAGCTACTTTACACAAGTGGAGAGAGGGCTGTGGGCTCTTACAAACAAGGTTTGGGTTCTGTGGCCTGCAGGGCCGGGGCAGCACTTGGTGGGAGAGAGAGGGAGGGCTTCTCTGCCCCAGCAGGGTTGCATCATATGGGGCTGGCGTGCTGTACTGCACAGTGTGATGGTGAGGAATGAAATCCCCCTCCATAAGCCAGTGCCTGAATACCTTTCTGTGTTATGTTGTTCTTGTTTTTCTCCTTGTGCCAACTGTCTGACCTGACAAGCAGGCTTCCCTTTGACGTGGAGAACTGCTTGCTGAATAACACAACTCCATCCTTTGCTTGCTGGCTGCCTGCTTGCCTTCCCTCACATCTTTTCCTATGAAAGATATATTCTTCTCTTCTTTTGTGCCCAGATCTGCACGCATATTCTTTGATTGCCAAAACTTTCCTGCATTCAATGGTTTGATCAGTTCCCAGATGTTTATTTGCATGTATATGTACATCCCCCCACTTTTGTAAAAACATATAAATATTTGAAACAGAAAACCATGAATGTAATTTCCCCACTTTTGTTATTTTTAACAAGTACTTCAAATATTGCAGTGTGGGGGAAAAAACAAAAACCAGCAGAACCCACACTAAGATGTAGCCTTATTACTTGTACATTAATAGAAAAGGACTGTACTACTTCTAACTTCAAAAGGAGTTTGGTATTACGTTCCTTCAGCATATGGAGGGTTTATTTGATACTGACTTGATTAGGATTCTCTTGGGATCTATTCCACATCCTGCCCATTTGTTTCCTTAGACAGATATTGTACATGATCCTCCTCCTTCCCCCCCTGGAAATGGCTCATTGCCCTCTGTCTGAACTGCTTTACAAGGGCGGTTGTAGGGAGCGTGTGGTAATGATGACAAAGCCTGCGGTGCATGCCAAGCAGTGGATGGTTCCTATAGGGGAAAATGCAGTCTGCAGACACACTGCCTCCGAGTCTGACATCAGAAGCAGCTTTTCCCCTTATCTCCTAGCACTTACAAATATGCTGTTAGGCATATCTTTTGCGTGAAGTGCTGGGTTTGAAAGCTGAGACAGGTGCAAGGAAGGATGAGATGCATGGGCAATTTAGGAGCTTTGGTACACGTGGGTACAAAAAGAAACAGTTCAGCAAAAGAGCTGGCTTTCTATTCTGGGGTTTTGTTGCTTTTTTGTGTCTCCGTTCCGAGATAGTACTCATGTATTTCTTTGTTCATAATACTGGCAACTTTCTTCTGGGCTTGCATAGAAATCAGAATCAGAAACAGGAAGAAATTATGGGACTGGCAAGGCTGGGAGCCATAATAGGTACCTAAACAAGAAAGGAGTGACTTACTTTTAACAGGGTGGGAAATTGTTCCTGAAGTTGCTCTCACATGACAGGTAAGGTGACTCCACATTGCCTGTAGAAGGTAATTATATCTTCTAATAGATCAGCTCATATAATTGGGGTTGAAAACAAACAAACAAACATGCTTTTAGGCAGAAGGGTTCTTTTTTACTTTGAAATGGAGCGTAGGAGGAATGCGTTAGCAAAGTAATAACCCCTCTACAGGGGTAACTGGATGAAATATTCTTGCATGTGTTATACAGGACTTTTGGTCTCTTCTGACCTTAAAAGCAGTAGAGAAAGTAGGGAAAAAATCCACCTTCCAGCACAGAAGAGTCTGTATTCCTTCCTGATGTGAAGGTATGGATTTATACCGAAGGGTAAGCACAGCAGGGCTGTAGCATGACCTGCACAGCACATGTGCTTTCAAGCTGGTCTTGTTGCACAAGAAGATCCCTCTCTCTTTCCCCTTAACCCCACCGGGGCTGCCCCCAGCCCCTACCTGTGCCCGAATGATGCAGATCTGTAAAATTACACAATTGTCTCCCTTTTCTGTAGCCAGTTTTTGTTTGTTTTGCTTTCCCCAGGATTGTTGGGGAGTTTCCTTTAATGGAAGGAGGTGGACGTCTCTGAAATTGTTTTATTTTACTTGTGTGGTGTGACTCACATGAAGCCTTCTAACTCTGTTCTTTTCTTTGCTGTCCTTTTTACCAGGACTCAGTCATCTGCTTAAAGTGCTATAGTGCAAGTAAGAGCCTGCATGGGTCTGTAAGATACAAGAAACCAGCCTGTGAAAATTGTCATATGGGGAAAGAGGAGAGGGACGGGGTGACTTCTGCAGGCTCTTCATGTGTTATGCCTCTTGCTTTCAGCAAAAGAGCTGCCGTTGTTCAAGCCTCAGTTTAGGCTTATTCCTTCACCATACATCTGGTCAAGGAGATGCCTGCACTTTGTTGCGGTTTTACCATGTGATTTTTCTCCTATGAATTGCTGGCCATATGACGACACATGGCATCCTCCTGATGCTTCATGTGACATACTTGATATGAAGATAATGCATGCTGGCTGAAGGACCAGGATGTGCAGAGCAGAGTCATGGCCAAATGCACCCTGACTGAGTTTGGAACATGATTTCAGACTGTCCATGTCCACAGTGCAGAAATATATGTCAGCATAAGTATATATTCGCCTTTTTGAGTTTCTTGACTACTGCTTGCTTGGATCTTGCCTAAGTATGGATACCAGAGCTAATATGTTTAATCAGGCTGGTTCGATGGGCCGAGGCCAATTGTATGAGATTCAAGAAGGCTAAGTGCCGGGTCATGCACTTGGGTCACAACAACCCCATACAACGCTACAGGCTTCGGGAAGAGTGGCTGGAAAGCTGCCTGGCGGAAAAAGACCTGGGGGTCCTGGTCGATAGCCAGCTGAATATGAGCCAGCAGTGTGCCCAGGTGGCCAAGAAGGCCAATAGCATCCTGGCTTGTATGAGAAATAGTGTGGCCAGTAGGACTAGGGAACTGATTGTCCCCCTGTACTTAGCACCGGTGAGGCCGCACCTCGAATACTGTGTTCAGTTTAGGGCTCCTCACTACAAGAAAGACGTTGAGGTGCTGGAGCATGTCCAGAAGGGCAACGAAGCTGGTGAAGGGTCTAGAGCACAAGTCTTAAGAGGAGCGGCTGAGGGACCTGGGGTTGTTTAGCCTGGAGAAGAGGAGGCTGAGGGGAGACCTTATCGCTCTCTACAACTACCTGAAAGGAGGTTGTAGCGAGGTGGGTGTCAGTCTCTTCTCCCAAGTAACAAGTGATAGGATGAGAGGAAATGGCCTCAAGTTGCCCCAGGGGAGGTTTAGATTGGATATTAGGAAAAACTTCTTCATGGAAAGGGTTGTCAAGCACTGGAACAGGCTGCCCAGGGAAGTGGTTGAGTCACCATCCCTGGAGGTATTTAAAAGACATATAAGTGTGGTGCTTAGGGACATGGTTTAGTGGTGGACTTGGCAGTGCTAGGTTTACGGTTGGACTTGATGATCTTACGGTCTTTTCAAGCTAAATGATTCTATGGTTCTATGATTCCATGATCAGCACTTAGTGCCGACAGGTCGTTTGTATGGTCAAAGGAGAGAGTTCAGCACCATCTGGGGATGATTTGGCCTATACATCTGGATAATCTTTCAATGTGCTGTCTCCTTTCCTTTGCCTACAAAAGATGGCCATGCTTCTTCTAATGCAGCCCCCTCTGGTAGGTACCTGAAGGTGTGTATGATGATAACAAGTCTAAGAGCTCTGGTTTTAAATCTACACTGCGTAAGTAGAGTGACCTCCCTTCCTTCCACTCTATCTTGCCTTGCTGAATTCAGCAGGGGTTGACATGGATGCAGGAGCCAACACGAACAGAACAAGTTGCAGAGTCACAACCCAAATTATTCTTGATATAGGGAGGAAAAAGATATTAAGAGGGAGGAGGTAAGAGGATGCAAAAAATACATGGTTTCAGTGTAATGTAACCAATTATTTTAGAATATAATTGAGCCATTAATTGGACCTGGGTGTTAACTGAGAGAGGGATATTCTGTGGTAATACAAAGTAATTATCTACTGCCATTTCTCTTTTTGCTGCCATGCTTTCAAGCCTAGCTCAATTATCTGTTATTCCACACAGTCTATTACTAAGGTCAGCCTCTGCAACACAGTGCAAATTTCTGTCAGTTTTCTTTCGTCTTACTGTGGCTCTGTAGCAAAGCCCATGAGGAAGTCTGTAATTCTGTCTGCTGAGCTGTGGGTAAATGATCTGCAAGAAAGAGAGTGTAAAGCCACATTGAACAACAAGAATAAAACAAAATACTGAATATCTTCCACTGAAGTGAGCACTATGCATATTTGTGCACTGAATGAGACAGGACCCATGGAAACATGAGACGGTGGTATTGTGTAATTAAACGCTCTTCCATAATGTATGTGCTCAAGCAGGTGGGAATGTGAAGTTTTCCTGGACCTTCTGAATAAGCACATTTCTTAATTTCTCTTCTTTTCTCCCTGCCGTAAAATGCTTTGACTGAAGTTGATCCTCAGCGTGGAAAATTTCAGCCCAAGCAGTTATTCTGATGGGAGGTAAAACAAGCTGAAAATGTTGCTGTAATAGGAATCATAAGGCAGCTTTGACAATAGGTGATACAGCTGGGAACTTCAATTAGGTTAATTTGGCCACATTTAAAACTATCATGAAGCTGAACAGATGTCCATAGCTCCTTGTGTCTGCCTAGATGCTCAATTAGGGCTTGGGACAGGGAATCCCAATATTTGCTTGCCCCCAGACAAGTAGCAACGTCACGTTGACTACAAGTGGAGAATCCTGAAGTACACTCTGTTCAGAGGGGTGATGCAGTTTGGGCTCAGTCCTCCTGCTCCACAGGAATTTCACCTAACTTTTACTCTAGCATTAATTAAGGCCCCAATGCTAATAACTAGCATCCCTTCTAGTATCTTCATAGATTTTAAAACTCAACTATTTCAAAGTATGAACAAATCACAAGGTTAGAGTGGAAAATCCAAGTACCGTATCTGTACTGTGCTCTGACATTAACTGATCCCAAACTTTCCTTCACAATCCATGGAGCTGCCTTTTGACAAGGAGTAGCTGAGAGTGGATTCTTACCATCAGGCCTTCTGAAAATGCAAGGAGATCTCCTTCAGTGAGGAAAGGCACTGTCAGTACAGCTGACTTTCTTAACAACACTTGTGGGGGTGTTTTATTATTCAGTTTATTCAGAGCAGGATTAACATTCTAAAACCTGTTGTTTTAAACAATAATGAGTTCATTCTAGACAATGTGCAAAAGCCAGAATTCAAATCTTCAAAGATATAACCCCCAAAGTATATTCAAATGAGTAGTCACACTGCATTTATCCTCAAGAAGCCTATGGAAAACAAAGCTAGCAGATTAATAGGCAAGTTTGCCATTAGCTTTGCATTTCATTCTATTTACTTTTATATTAATTGCTTTTGTCTGATATGAATTATTTTGAAGGAAGAAAATGATTTTTTGATGTGCAAGGTGGGATTGATATGTAAGTACGGCTAATGTGCAGGAAATGCGGGAAGATGGATGAGGTGAAGAACTTCATGTGATGGGAGATTTAGTCAGAATACAAGTTGCCATAAGATGTGAGCTTTCTTTTCTCCTACAGGAATGGTAAATGAAGATAATAAAGCTATTGTTACACCTGCAGAATGCATTTAATAATTTTAATTAGGATGAACGGACAGATGCTAGAAAACTCCTAATGGTGCCGCGCATTGTTCCTTGTCATTTTCCTATCAAAATAACTCTGTTAGTATGAGAGAAACACTGCAGATTTATTTGCCTTGCTGACTTGCTTTGCTCCTTTGGGCTTCCCAGAGCTCCTTTTTTTCCTGTCATTTTGAGACATTAAACAGTATTTAATCAATGCGCAATAATGCCCAAGGCTTCATTAGTGTCGCTTGGCTCTCCTAGTGGTTGTCCTTTTATAATGAAGCAGCTCAAATTATAGCACCTCTTCAAAATGTGCAAGGGATCTAGGCTGCTCCTGTGCTTCCAGGCTTCCCACAGTGCTGCCAGCCAGGGAGTGTGGTCTCACGACTGCGTGCTGATGAGGTCTTTGCATTCTCCTTGTTCGCTTTTGGGGTTGCCGACAGGCCAAATGAAACGTAGGTGGCAGAAAATGAAAATGAAACTGTGCTAATCTAAACTGCCAAGATGCAGAGTGATTTGCTTTTCTTAGAAAAAGTAGCTCTTCCCTATTTAACAAAGAAAAAAAGGGAGAAAGAAGGCTGTATCCTCTTTTTTCAAGGAAGCTGCAACTCAGAGCATCATGTGACTTTTTGCTACCAGGTTGTTTTAGGCCAGTTATTACCGAGTATGGAGAGGGCTGTAGCTCTCGCTCTTGCTTTTATATTCACCCTACTCAGATGGAGTATGGCACAAGTATCAGGTAATGTGCACAGAGCAAAGAGTATGACATAGTGTCCTGCAGGGACCCTTCCCTTCTCAAGCTACCCTGCAGTAAAGTATGAGAAGGGACAAGGCAAGACCTTTTCCCCCTGCTTAGCAACTGCATATTGATGGAAATCTGTGGTAGCGCAAGAGGAAATGAAGCTGAGTCCAGTACCAATTTGCTTGCCTGCAGGTCTTTCTGGTACCTGGATGGAAGACTGTCCAAAGAATTGGGAAGGATGAAGGAAGAAAGACTGAAAGGCCTTGGGAAGAGGGTGGTGGGCAGAAGATTCAGACTGAAAAATGCCCTGCTGTTAAGGAAAAGGGATTTTGATACACTCCACTTTTGATAAAACAGTATTTGGAAGTCTTATAGATGTGTGAATGTTCCTGGTCAGGCATCCTATATGAATCTGAATTTTCTATTTTTGAAGTACGTTCATGGTTGTAGAGGAAGATACCTTGCCATTACAAGTTAACTTAACACAGGATATGAGCACCATGCAAGAGAATGAATCTTGCATACTTTCAGGAGTATTTTAAAGGTTTTTGCTGAATTGTCCTTACAGGGCTTTATAGGGACACAGCTGCAGGGAAAGGAATATGCTCAGCAAGACTGTGCTGGGGAAGAGAGGAAGCATTGCTGTGGATTTCACACTTGCTGTATGTCAAGTGTGATCTGATTTCCTTAGAAAGCTTCCTGATCCTTCTTCGGCCATATTGCGCCTGGCAGAAATGTCCCTCTGCTCAACAGGCTGCCCAGGGAAGTGGTTGAGTCACCATCCCTGGAGGTATTTAAAAGACGTGTAGATGTGGCACTTAGGGATATGGTTTAGTGGTGGACTTGGTAGGGTTAGGTTAATGATTGGACTTGATGATCTTAAAGGTCTTTTCCAACCTAAACAATTCTATGATTCTATGATTCTATGATTTGATGATTATACCACCAATGAGCAGTTGTCATTGATGGCTCCTATTTCTTTAAGAAGATTTTGGTTTGTGTTATTTTGACAGTTCATCATCATCTTGGTGGATTACATAGGAATTTGGATATTAGTTTTCTTTGTTTCTGAGGACAGAAATATTATTGCAAGAGTTTTGTTCTCAGGTTGGCTTGAGAAGTTTTTCTGTCAATGTGACTTACCAGTTTCTCATCTGCAGTAAGAACTGTTGAAATACATTTTTGGTTAACAACCAAAAGAACCACTTGTGTTAACAATAACAATGAGAACAAAGCTTCTATGTGTAATGAAAACCCCTGCAAGTAGCACAAGCAACAGGCTCTGGTGTACCATGGTTTCCTGTGAAGTTGTTTATCATTTACATGATAAACAACACATGTACCTAGGACACATCCGACTAACTTCCTCTGACGGTTAAGGAAAGGAGCTGAAGATGTGATGTGCAAGTAGCTTGGCCTGCTCTGGATGGACTTACTGGATGGTCATGAGAGGTGGTGTGGAAGGGAGAAATGTCAGGCCTAGGGGACTTCAGCTCCACACTGGGAAAAAGTAATCTCTGCTCTTACGAAGACTTTCACAGCCATCACAGAGCACTGTCAGAAATGTGCACTGTTGCACCCAACGCACCCATGTGGTCTATTTATCAATCAGTCAAGTCTCTGGAGCAGCTTAGATCACATTGCAGCAGTCATTTTCATGCTGCTCAGACATACAAGATCATGACTGATATCTGCAGAACAAGAAAATTTGCTTGATATTCCTTGACACAAACAACAGCTGAGCTTTTGATCACTTGGAGAAAAATGAGGAGGGAGAAAGGAGGGAGCAAGGAGAGAATGTGAATAATTAAAGCCATTTGACTGATACCTTCCTGTAGTTCCAAACTGCTAAGTTTGATATAGCTGTTTAATTTCAAAGGCAACTGAACTAAGTTTCCTATTTGTAGAGCAGAGCTTGGAACCAACAAGACAACAGCATGCAAGAGCAAAATGACTGATTTTCTCCCAGGTCAGCACTTAACACTCTCAAAGTTAAACATTTTCTGTAGATTACGCTTTTAAATCATTTGCAGCCTCAATTCACTAGTAATCCTGAAACAGAAGAAATGGAAGCCCTTTCATTGCACTAAACATTTTAGACTCAGGACCCTTGGGGGAAAAGAAGGGTTTCTTTCCGCAGAAAGCCAGAATCTGCATAAGAGAGCTGTGCTTAGGTGGTGACAGAGCACATACCACTTTGGACTGATTTTGCATCCACACTCACAGTCGTGGGTCAGAATTTACTTCCTCCCCAGTAATGGGACTAGGGATGGCAAAGGAGGGAACAATACTTCAAGAGATCTTCTGTCCCTTCCCTGTAGTCCAGACCCTGGGGTTTTAACTCCTGGTCTGTACTATTCCTTTCCGGTCTTCAGTGGTCCCATTACTTGGAACATAGAAATTATATGATGGATGTGAATGGACACATGTGACTGAGTGAAGGTAAAAAGAAAAAAAAAAAGCCCTGGGAACAGATGTCAGTCTTCTTCCCTCTGCACCTCTCCCAGGTTGTAACATGTAATTCAAAATGGGGAAGCATCTGTCCAAAAGAACTGCTCTGAGGTAGTCTGGCAGCTGGTTGGTTCCAGAGACTGCAAATGCCCCTGTTCCCACAGCTCCCCCTTGGACTGCAGAGCCGTAACTTAAATGGCCAGAAGATTCTTTCACTGTACTGGTAAGCCAAATAAATTTGTCTGTTGTCACTCAATGGACAATCCTGTTTACCTTTTCAGTTGGCTTGCAAAATTGATTATATCCTCCTGACTTTAGCTCTTGGGTTTGCTTGTGCTCCCTGAAGGACTTGTGAGACTCTAAGCAAGCTGCCATGGTTTGGCACTGATATGACTAGTGCAAAGAATAGGCCAGCTGTCTTCTCCAAGTTTAAGATCCTCTTCTAGATCATCTTAAACTTGGAGAATCCTGAAAAGGTGCTTCTCTTCTGATAATAAATGATGTTGTGAGGATGTAGGGGATGGTCTTAACTTCCATCTTTTATTAGTGATCAGTGAAGGGAGGAGGCAGCCTATTACACTCAAGGTAGCTCCAGCCTGAAAGCATGGCTGATTGCACAGGATCAGGGCCATGGCATTTCCTAATGGAGAGGTTTAACTTCCCTTGAACAAGAATATTGGTTCCCAAACAGCTGACTAGTTCAGAAATCAGCACCTTTTTCTTTTGCCCAGCCCTTTGGTTTGCCTCATTGAACAAACCTTCCTTCAGGCTTGGGCACTAAAGGAAATACTTTGCTGCAACTAATGTTCTGCTTACTTACCCAGCTATCACATGGACTTCAGGCTAAGCTCATGTGCACAGAAAGCAGACATTTAACCTTTCACTCATTAAATGTGCCTCTTGCATGGAAACAATAGCTTTAGCATAAAGTGGCTGGGTCACAAACATGGAGGAGGGGACGCTGTTCTGAAATCACTGTATAACAGAAATATGATAACTGCAAAATACACTTATCTTCTTGTGTGTCAAAAGGGGAACATAATTTAGGGAATCAGTGTTGCCCCTCAGTTCTGTGTCTTCTCCCTTCACCCTGAGAACTTTGCATCAAGCTGTGATGCAACCTGCGTTTTTAGAATTGAATCCCTAGCTATATGAGTCAAGACAGCTATGTCCTGATTCAATGTATGTCACCCGAAGAATGTCACATTGCATTCTCTTCCCTGAAATAGTTAGAGTTATAAAGAAGTTCTGATGTGTTTTCACATGAAAGAAGCCATTCCTAATGACTGATGAAGGACTCAGCCAGTAGGCTGCAAAACTCTTAAAAGCCATTTTAAAGGGCTCATCAGAAAAAGACTACTAGGAAAATGACACACATGGGTCTTCCTTGGCTTATGGTGTTGGAGTCTTAGCAACTGGTATATGTCCCTCTGTATTATTTAGGTAAGCTCTCACCACAAGTCTTTCCTCATGAGTCTTTTCCTTTATGTGGACGGGGATGTTGTATATTAATTGGAACAGAAATGCTTCTTATCTCACTATGGAACGAAGACCCAGCATATAGTATGTGATGCATTGCATTTGCAAAACATTGTAAGTAACCAAAAGGCTTTTAACAGAAGTATGTTTTAGACATTTTTAAAGACTGTTCTCCTATTATATTCCATATTCAGTACCACTAGAAGATGACACACTGTGAAGATCCCGTGGGCTGAGTGCACTAGACTCAACAGGCTCTCTTTGTTCCACCACTACATTTCTTTCTCCTGCAAGTTTCCTCCAAGAGTCAGGATTTCCCTCGCAGGCTTCCCTTTCACTCCTCTGATTGGACTACAGCCAACCACATTGATGGTAGAGGCCGATGGCTCTGTGTACTGGTTTTGACTGGGATAGAGTTAATTTTCTTCATAGCAGCTTGCATGGTGCTGTATGATGTATTTATAACCAAAACAGTGTTGATAACACAGGGATGTTTTAGCTATTGTTGAGCGGTGCTTGCACAGCGTCAAGGCCTTTTCTGTTTCTCACACGGCCCCACCAGCGAGTAGGCTGGGGGTGCATGAGAAGCTGGGAGGGCACACAGCTGGGAGAACTGACCCCAACTGACCAAAGGGATATCCCATATCATATGATGTCGTGCACAGCAATAAAAGCTGGGGGAAGACCAACTGAAAGGTCTAAACACATTTATCAAGAACTAAAAGCCTAGATGGTAGGTTTCTAAGCCCAGGGCAAGCATGTGAGATTCATGTGCACGTAGAGCACATAACTGCTATTATTCCACCAAATCAAACTGTATTTTGAATACTTACTAAGGCCCTTAGAAGCAAACCTCATATTTAAAGTTTTTGGAGGTAATTTAGTAAAGGAACTTAGTTGCCCTCAACAATATATTAGATATAACTACTCGATTTCTTTCTTTTACTCTCTTCCCACATGCAGCTTCTTTTTCTGTCACAATACATGACTGACTGGACAACTACAGCATGCAGACATGCCTCTGAATGTCCTACCTAGGAAGGTGTCAACTATAGGGGTTTTTTGTTTGTGCAGTTTTCAAAATTTGCTGGTTTTGATTTGCAAAGCTAAGATGATTTTTAAAAGCTTTTATTTTTGTCTGTAAGGGTGACAGAGGCAAAAGCAAACCTACAACTAGCCTCTACAGTGTAGGAGGACAGAAGCATACTCCCATAACTCCCGGCTGGCTTGAGTAGATGACCTGCTTGGGACATTGTCTGAAACATTGCTGCCTCTTGCACTTTTACAACAGGTTTTCAAGAAGGGGGAATTTCTGTCAGATATTACAGGAAAGAAATGACCACTCTTTATTTTAGTAAATCCATGTTTTCCTTCACAAATAGCCATATGAAGCATGTTCATTTGTAAGAATTATGCATGCTGAGTTGAAGGCTATTGGCTTGGGTTTATAATGTGAATATGGAAGCTTACAGTTGAAATGAATACACGTAGCACTAGGCTCCATCAGCTTGGATGTCGATCTCCCCAGATTCTTTCTGTAGACAGTGGAGGGAGAGGATCTCCTCCAGAGCTCCCTAACTCAGAGTATCTAAAATGGGCACTTAAACTAACCTATGCAGAAGCCTTGGAAGAGAAGCTTTCTGACACAGCACTGGAAGTTAGGTGGTGTCACTGGTTATTCTGATGTTTCATAAAATGGCCCCTGGACTATGTCAGGTAAAGGGAAACAGCTTGCAAACTTCAAGAAAAGGATAAAATTAAATTGCTTAGTAAGAAAAATGGGTGGGTTTTCCAACCAGTCAGTGTTTGATGGTGCTACAGTAAAGTTTCCTGTTTGTCCATATTTTATGGAGGCAGGAAAATGGGAAGAATCGATTCTTGTAAAGGAATGATGGGCCTAAGAGACTACAGATGCAATTCTTATTTGCTGACTCCTGTATCATGTTGGGTAAGAGCTAGATAATTTCATGAAGCAATTCCTGATGACTGATCTCCAGTCTGAGCTCCAGTGTTCCCAGAGCAGTAGTTGGTAAGAGAGTATGAGAAGTTTTCAGGCCAAGCTATAGCCTACAAGACCGCAAGGAATATAAGTGGAAGGAAGAAGGAATATATGCACAAGTATGCTTTAGCTCAAAAATGCAAATTAATTAAAGTGCCTTCTTGATGACACAATCCAAATGACATTTAATGAAAGATGGTGTATTTTGATGTGGCAGTCTTGGAAAGGGTTTCAGTGATAGTTATGAAAACAAGACACCAAAAAACCCTGCAAATTGCTGATCTGCATATGAGTATCATATGCCACTAAAATAGATGAAGATAATCTACCTCCCAAAAGGAATAATTGTATTTTGGAAGGTGAACAGAAGAAGAAAGAAATCTAATTATTATATGACACAGTTGTTTTTGGTTTTTAACCAGCAGACAAAGCTGAAAATTGTCACAAAAATGACACACAAAAAAACCCCTTACAAAATGTGATGGTTGCATTTTGTTTCTAAGGTCTTTTTCTGAGTGGCTGAATCATTCTTAGTGCTTCAGTAATAAATATCAGATAACACTCCCAGGGATCTGAGGTCTTCTTAATATCTCTTGTTGGGGAAATTTGGGAGTGCCGGGCTCTTTCTGGCTGTTCTTTTGGAGGGAGCAAGTTTCAGGCATTTGACTTCTGTTTCTAGCTCTGTGCTAACCATGTGGGGAGGCTTCATGCATATCTGTCCATGTATATCTATACTTGTATCTATTTGTTCATGTGCATATATGTATTACTTTTTCCTAGTAAAAACAGGTACAAGATGCTGTTAATTCAACAGTTTGGAATACTGAAATAAAATAAAATGGCATGTATTAATATTACTACTAATGATAAGCAAGAGTGTATACTGTATTTTATGTCCACTTTATTGGAATCAGCAGGTTCTTTGGTATATTTGGTACTGTAGCTTAGAGTTCAGTTTTATTTGCATTTCATGGCCACCTATTCCATTGCTGGAGCTTCTCTGCCAAACATCATAAGCTGCTTTAGGGCAAAGTTTTATTTGAATCTCTTCTTGTCTATGCCTTAGTGCTGGGGTGTGGTATTTCAAGAGACTGATATGTCTGCTTGTATGAGTGACACATTTCACCCAGCTGCCAAGCACACAGTTCCATCTAGAAGAAAAAAACCCTCTGCTTTCCTTCAGAAATATTTCTTGCTATGAGCTGGCAGTAACAGACAATCATGGGCTCTTAAAATACTGTGTTGTTCTTCTACCACTGTAGAGTAAGGGTAGTTAGGCTTTTTGTGTGTGCATGCCTGAGGGAGAAAGAGAAATTCTGGATCCTCCTGACATATCATCTACTTGTCAGAGTGACTGCCAGCTGACATGGAGCTGTATTGTCTGCACCCTGAGACTTAGCACTATTTCTGAGTTGCCTTCAAAATAGTTACTCTCTGCAAAGGAATTCACAGCACACTAAAAAATCCTCTCTGTACCTAAGCAGTCTTTGGGAATTCAATGAAAGAATCACTCCGGGGTATTTCCGACTGAAGGCAGTAAGAGCAGCTACTCTGTATTTGCTGCTCACTGATTAGTTAATGGCAGTTTGGCACATCCCTGAGGGCCTTTTCTAGCACAAATACGGAATTCTGCATCTCTGGCCCGAGGGGATCTGCCAGGCCTGTAAGGTGCCTTGGACTATCTCTTTCCATGTTAGGAAGCCTGTTAACATATTTTATGCTGGGGAACTGTGATTCCTCTTTGCCTTTACCCCTCTGCTTGAGATCTGCCTCTGTTGCAAATATGCATAGAAACCTACCTGCTTGGAATATTTGTATGAACCGAGCATACACGCAAACAAGGGAACAGTTGGTGTGCATGCTCTAATCATGGGAAGTAAAATTAAGCTTCTGAACTGTGTGTTTACCGGTGTTTTTCATTTCCAGCTTAGAGGTCAAATGGGCACCAGGCTGCTTGCAGTTCAATGGAGAGGTGATCACACCCAGACTCCAAACAGCATGTGAACTATAGCATCTGGTGAACCAGACTTTGTAAAAGAAAAGCAGTTTTCCTTGTCAACCTGAAAAAACATATTTGCCACTGGCTAATGCATACGGAGAACGTACCATTTTCACAGGCATAATTCAATTCTACCAGCTCCCTATTCCTACTCCATCTTTCCAAATGGGATGAAACAAGGTAAAACATAGCAGTGCATTCCTTATTTGTGAGCTGAATAACAGGATTAGGCTCAAGTGATTAATACTGTATTGGTTTCCTGTGCAGAGTGTGTATATGACACTAGATTTCCTCTCGGGCTGTCTGTCATATTTACGCTATTTGGGGAGCTAGCAATGAGCATTCGAGGTGGCCTGAGGTATTTCTGTTAACAACCTTTGTTACATTTATATTGCGATGTGTCCCAGAAGAAGACTGTACTTGTGCCCAAGGCACAGAACCCAGGAAATCTGTTCCTCACATTTCCATAAGCATCCTTTGGGATCCCTAGCAAGACTTACCAGCAGATATTTTTTTTCTGGCACACGTCCATTGAAACTGGGGGCTTTGGATTTTGTTGCCCCCTTCAGACACACACATTTCTGCTGTAGTGCACCACAGCTCAGCTCAGACTTTTTGAAAATATAAGCCTATGTTTGCACCTCAGGGAGCAACGCTGCCTTACCCTGCAGTCCTATGGAAAGGTAAAGCGAATGTTTCTGAGGAGCTCAAATAATATGGCAGTGCCTTTAAATAACAAAAAAATAAAATAAATTGAATTTTCATTGCCAAACATTCTTAGTAAATTAGTTATTTTCTTTTTGCCCTCAAACAGCTAAAGAAGTATTATTAAACCTAAGCAAATACAAATGCAAAGTCATATGAGGAGTTTGACTCAGACCCAGAGTTAAAGCCGGAAATAATTCTGTCCTTAATCCACTCTGTAGTGCCCTGTGGTAACATCGGTTATCATGCCAGAAGTCTAATAGACTGCTTACATCCTTCTTGGATAGAACAAACTGGACAGGGCATGTTTTCACTGCAACATGCATTGAGCTTCTCATTGCACTCCTAGTTGGCTTTTAAAAGAGCATTTACAAAGGTAATTATTATTACCTGATTATTGCAAGATGTTTCCTTGTTATATAAATGATAAATGGAAATGCAAGTTCAGGCTGTTTATGGAATACACAAACTGATTATTTTACCCTTGCATGCTTAAGTAAAGCTTTAGGTGTTATCAGAAGCTTCAAACTGTAGGCTCTCTACTCTTTTGTTTCTGTATTTTTGTATTTTTTTGGCTTTAGTCAC